>JAVQJF010119889.1:0-11809 GCA_036023855.1 Gadopsis marmoratus
GGGGGCCGGGGGCCGCCCCCACCCCCCCCCCCCCCCCCCCCCCCCCCCCCCCCCCCCCCCCCCCCACCCAAGGGCCCGCCCCCCCCCCCCCCCCCCCCCGCGCCCCCCCCCCCCCCCCCCCCCCCCCCCCCCCCACACAAGTGTTTATGTTGTTTTTCCACAAAGTACACATGCACATGTTCCAGAAGTCACACCTCATTGCATTCATTCATAACGTACACAGACACACACACACAGAGTTAAGTGTGAGCAGATGTGTGTCCTCTGCCTGCTCTCGGTCCTCTGCAGGTCTGGCTGAAACAGACTCAATGCAAACTGAAGGATTACAAAGAACCAACAAGAATCCAAAACCTCCAGAACTAAACTTCAACCTCAGATGAAAGAAGAGATCAGTGCAGGGAGGATTGTGCAATGGCATCCTGATTGTTTCATAACTGTTAAAGGAACAGTCCTTCATGTGCAGACATCCTCAGTGTTTGTCCTCCAGAGAAACCTCCTGCTGGATTCTGTCCGCCGGGCTTCCCTGCCTCTCTGTCTGATTACAGCTTGTCACAGTTGCTAACTCACATTTATCTAAACGGAACTCTTCTAAACCTTTTCACAACTCCTCACAGTTCTCTCATAGTGACAAAACAAAACACCACCACAGTTCACATCCAAAATGCACCAAAGCAACCAAAAACACATCCGAGGACCAACTCTGGTACCAGATATCTGCACCACCTGCCTCCCAACAGAAACACCGTGTCCTCCACAACACAATGACCTGAACAGGACCTGTAATGTGCTTATCATTTATAGGTTCTATGTCCTTTTGCAGAACTTTATTTTTACTGTATGTAAATGGTGAATCCGGCAGAGTTGTGCTTTTTATTTAAACATTGTTAAGTTTTGAGCAGATAAAACCTTTGAGACGATTCTTTGATTTTGCAAGAAGAATCAGAGGTTCTGTGAATGTAGTTTGAAAACTGGAGTTTGTGTTTACAGTTTTGAGAAAAGGGAGGAAGGTTTCAAGAAATATGTTTTAGCAATTGTGAAGAACTGTAGCAGTGGCGTAATAGTGACATTGTGTTTGCAGTGTAACTGGATCAGTTCTGACAGCAGCATGTGAACGGGTGTAAAATGCAGCGTAAACAGAACGAGGTTTGTTTCAGTTGGAGTGAGAAGACGTTTAAAAGTGATGCAGTTTGGTCTCTCTGACTCCTGCTGACTGTGTGAAGTGAAGTTTGCTGCCAACTGTAAACACCTGTGAACATGTTTACACCCATAAAACCAGGATCTGCGCCGATGCAACGAAGCCTCGTTTACGGGAGGTTTCCATGTCGGACCCAGATGTCCACGTACCAATCTCAGACTCACCACGAACCTCCAGAACCTCCAGAACCAGCAGGCGGTTTGGATCAGAGCTGTAAATAAACAGACATGTCAGTCAGGATGATCACATGTTTCACGTCCTGAAACACCTTATATGAATTAAAGGGACATTCCTGGTGTATTTCCCATAGATGTGCCCTCGCTGCAGAGAAACAGGGAAACAGCTGTGTGAGCCAATCGTAGCACACTCGCAGCTGTCAATCATAACGTCAAACCCCCTTTTCAGAGCATCAGATAACTCATTACAGTTTTTAAACAAACAGTAAAAGTTTATTTTTTATCGTTTTCGTTGGGATTATTTTCCTGAACTTTATTCAGAAATGTGCTTCTGTTAGAAAAACTCAGACGTTTCACTTCAGCCCATCAGATTTTGATCCTGAGATCTGTGAGTCAATCGTCTTCTAGCTGTCAAACCTTAAACCTGGCCCTCGCTGCTGTTACCATGCACTCCTATTTTATCAAACGTATTGATCCACACGGAGTCTGACAAGCTTAGTGACGTGTAACAGACAGCTGCTGCTGTGTCCAACTTATTAATGATATCTATAATGATTGATCAAGACTCCCAGTGTGGCGGAGAGCGTCCGGGTTTCACTGTAGGTACGTTTTATTTTATAAAATCAATGAATCATCCAATAGTAACAATGCTGATTTCTGTCCAGTCTGCTGAAGAAGAAGGTCAGTGGGTTGAACAGCAGAGAGCTCAGAGTCTGTTGGGCTCTTTTCCCCTGAACTTCCTGCCGTTTCACAGACGGATAAACACACGCTGCCATGACGTTTCCTGGAAGCAGCAGAGCTCTGTGATTTTATAGGACTCAGAGCTTCGTCCTATAAAATCACAACTCGGCACAAAGAGGTTACAAACAGTGTGGAGGATTACCCATGATGCTCAGTGCTTCAACTGGAACACAAGAGGCGCCGCCGGTTCCAGTCTGATCGCTTCTTTCTGTTGACTTTGAATAAAATCATGGCGCCTCCTGCTGAGTTCAGAGATCAGTCAGAGCCTGAACGCAACGCTACACTGCACACACGGTTACTAGCTAGCTTCTAGCTACTGCCTGCTAACAGTAAACACAGCTGTCAAACGCTTTCTGTGTGATCACACCTTCACGCCAGCCCAGGTCAGCCTCACACTACGAACACGTCAGACACAATAAGCTTCTTTCACATCCATCCAAATAACCATTGTTTCCTCCCATGTTTGGCTTCAGTAAAGCTGGCAGTCGTCTCTGCGTGTCCTCGGATACAAGACCCAGCGAACATTTGTCCTCACACATACTCAGCGAACACACTTTCCCCTTTAAACGTCCAACGCACCACATTCCTGTCCTCCTCCAACTCTTCTCGGAGGCTTATCGATCTCCTTCCTCAGACACACCTGCAACATTCCGAAATGACTCGGCCTCTGCTGACCGTGGCGTGCACCTACCACTCCCTCCTTTTTGCTTCTATCTGCAAACACTCGTATCTTCAGGGCTCTATCTCTTTGAGTCTTGTTCTCCTGGCCGATCCTTGAAAACCCAGACTGTTTGTGTGACACATCATCGCAGCAAGATCTGGTTCAGGTCGTGTTTCCATGCAGCCAGAAACTTTTATTGCCACAGTTCTGAACCATAAAAGCAAACTGTCGTCAGCTCCACAGAGACAGAAACTCACCGAGTGTTCAGGAGCTCGCAAACTGTACGTAGAAGAAAAGCACTGAACTGACATTTCAACAACAACTTAAAAAGTACTATACGTAACATTTTACATGTATTAGTTGCTTTGAATTTCCTATGTGTGAACAGATTGTAACGTAACATTAAAAACGAGATCTTTCCCGACTTTCTTGGTTGCCTGTAACAGCCTGTGGACTGATTTCTATTTAGAAGACTGGCGACATATTGCTATCTAGCTACCTTGAGTGGATAACTTCAGCTAAGTCATCCAGACTCCCGGAGCTGATCTGGCTGCTAAACTGGCAAGTTTGCTGTTTGCCAAGTACTTTATCAGCTAACGTTACAAAAGCAACCAACTATCTTACAGCTAGCGGGCTAACCGGTTTCATGGCTGCTTGGTATCCACTAATGAAGGCTTGTTTTAGTGAGGACTGAGAGGAGAGTCACTCACAGCACGCAGACAACCCGGGTCACAGGGTCCTGCAGGAGGACAGCAGGTCCTGGATCAGTGATGGCGTCAGGTAGAGGAGACAGGCGCTGAGTAAAGCAGGAAAGGAACAGCGTTTCACGGCTGAGTCGGTCTGTTGACCCTGAGTTCTGTCTGGTCGCTTCATCTTCTTCTGTTTCTGTTGTCAGACGCCGGCTCATAAATACTAGCAGCTGACGTTTAAAATGAGCGATACCATCTGTTACCATCTAACCTTTGACCCTACAACAGTGAAGCTGCTGAGCTGTCTGACTCAACTCACATTCGTGTATGAAACACTTCAGAAGCCTGCTTCACACGCAGGGGAACATTCAAATACAGTGAACAGAAGAATAATTACAATAAAAGCACATAGAGACAACACACACCTGGCTTCAGAAGAAACACCTGAGCTCCATTAGTCACAGATAAAGGCCAACGAGTTCGTTTTAAATGGACTCTGGAACCTCAATAGGACATGAGAGTGATGTGGTGGGAGGAAGAGAGTTCCAGAGGAGCAGCAAACAGGAACATATAGAAATGAGAAGTAGATCATGAATTAATCTGCTTTAAAACACCAAAACATCCAACCGCGGCCATTAGAGAAGTGTTACGTTCCATGATCGTAACAGCTGCTCCTTCGTCTGGGCAAACTGCTCACTAGCCATGTCTCCATCATCATCCAACGTTTCACCATACAGGCAGGTTCTGGGGTAGAAAAGCCTTTAACAAACTGAGAACAAAGAGCTTATTTGGCAGCAATAAGAAAAGTGCTGCTCAGCTGTGTTGGTGACTCTTCGACCCGGGTCATCTGCTCCATCGTACAGGTGACCTTCAATTCCTTATGTTTTCAACACTCCAACTGCATCAGTGGTCTGTTTTCGCAGAATATTGTACAAAACATCCACCTGTGACAGGAGCATAGAGGAGAATAACAATAGCTGCAGGGTGGTGGGATCCTTAAGATTTTCAGAAAGCACCGTATGCCTTGTTGACGGTGTCCTCACTCCATCCTGGCTGTGTGTGAATGTGGTGCAGCCCTGACCGATTCTCCCAAACTACACGGCCAGTCCTGCCTTTAAACAGCCGGTGGGATGCATCTTCGTGCTGCAGCTCGTTTTGGAGACCAAAACTCAGACCCTGAGACGAAGGTGGTGAAGGCAGTTAGGTCTGCAACAAACACCCTCGACACAATACTCAGCTGCCGTGCAGCCGGACAGGTTTCCTTATCAAAGTCTGTGTGATCAACTTGTCCGCTAACATTAGTGGCTCCACTGCACCTCTCATGGTGGTTTCATTACCAATTGGACATGTGTATTGTTGTTTTCCCACTCAGGAGACTTGGCATTGGAGCTATTTCCACACAGCGCAGATTAAATATATATATATATATATGTCATTCTTCCTTCAAACATATAAAGCCGTCACAGGCCAAAATCCGAGTGAAACACTGGAACAGACGTTTGTTTCCAGGTCGAGGCCTCAAGACCTTTCAGGGGTCTCTGAGGAGGCTTCGGTGAGGAGTTATTTTACAGCTGGTCTGAGCTCAGCGTGACCTGGTCTATCAGGGTTTACAGCGGTCCGACTACGTATCACAGCCTGGATGGACTCCTAAAGCTACAGCACAGGAAATATGTTGCAGGAGGAATGTTAAAAATACAAATGTACCATCTTCTTAGCAACTTGTTGAAAGGTACAACGTGGAACATGTGACATGAGTCATTGTAACAGGCACAGATCTCCTGCATTAAAGTGAAATCCTGGTGCCCAGAAGAGGCTGGTAGAAAAGGAGACACTTATCTCACATCTTTCACAGGACCTTTGGTTGCACCTGATTGGCTGAATGGCCAGGTGTGACCTCCAGAAACGTACACGTCTCTACAGTTATCTGTGAGTGTGTCTGAGTCCTGTACTGTTATTGAAATAAAGCACATTCTGCTGATGATCCAGAACAGACGCCGTGTCATAACTCGACCCACAATCACAAACTTTACACAAGACAGATAACAGCTTGTTGATAAGAGAACAGTTGACTGTCTGCTCCGTCCTTGCATCACCTGCTCCAGCAGTCATCACAAAAGGACATCTAAACACACAAATAACATCCTAACATAAAAGCATCGTCCATGTGAGAGTGTATGTGGGGGGGTTATTCAAAGCTAAAAAGTGAGTAAGAAAAGCGTGTTTATACTTATTCGTCCTACAGACTGGACCCTAAAGCGCCTCCCAGAGGGCAGGAGGTGGTATTCAGGTCCAGGTTCTCTTAATGTAGCTGTAAGGACGGAGTGTCCACAGAGTGACCCTCCACCTCGGAGCAGCAGCCTGACAGATGAACTGTTCGTTCATCAGAGAAACTGTCTCACTGCTGTCACTCTTCTTCAAAACAATGAAATAAAACAACAAATCATAAAAATACCATCAGAATATATGATCCCCACACAGCTGATTTTATGATTTACAATATACAAACTCTGCTTCCCCTCAGACAGACGGGTGGCAGCTGAGAGTGAGACAGTCTGCAGCCCCCCCCCCCTTGGCTCTGTTATGTAAGCTGCAGACTGACCACATCATCCTCCTCTGAATCAGGCGAAACTCAGGCTCTTGTTGTGGCCGGGCCCCTCTGGAGGCCCCTGTGGGCCCCACATCTGTCAGCTGACTGAGGGTCTTTTACAGCAGAACCAACTGCATGTTTCTCATTCTGAGCTCAGTGTGGGAGTCCTTCCATTTTCACAGTAATTAAGATTCAGAAAACAGATATTCTGTAAACGATATTAAAGTGCAGTTAAACCCCCCAGGAGGACATTTTCATGGTGAAACATTTAACCTCTTCAACCCCACCAGAGGAGACCCGCAACAACAGTTGGATCCCAGCTGAGCCTCAGAGCCACAGAGCTGAAATGCTGTTCTGTCCACAGAGCAGCCCACCTGTCACGTTTCAGTCCCTAACTACAGTACACGTTTTGATACCACAGTGTACAAATACGCCAGTAAAGGTAAAGGTCCTGCACTGAAAACAGGGATACACGCTAATATTTTAAGCACTGGGCCACCAAGCCCCTAAATTTGGTGTCCAAAGTACATTTTTGGTGGACAAAATGTAAAATTATGTAAAAACAACCCAGAAAAGGCAATTTACTAAATCTTAAGACAGCCTTTCTTAACTGTGACACTTCAATGAATGAAAAGACATGAACAGAATGACAAAATATTTGTATAACAATTCATTTAAATTGAAAACTCAAGTTGTTTGTTATATATATTATATATATATTCTCTCTGTCTCGCTTCCAGATACAAAGACAGAATATTGAGCCAAAAGGTGTGTAGGAATCTGGATGTTTTGCTGATATCACCAAACTAAATATATGAAATATTGATCATGTGACCTGGTGAACTACGTCCGACGGATCATTTTGACGTCATTTTAAACTGAAGGTTGAGTTTGTAAAGAGGAACCAGCTGATCCAGATGTTTACTGGTGTTTTTATTGACTTGTTTATGTTTTGTTGTGTGTACGTTATCCCGCCGTGTGTGTGTGCGTGTGTGTGAACATTAAATAACGGAATCAAAACATTATCTTTAACTTTATTGTTCCTCGTTGTGTATCTGAGCTTGTGACGGCCGTGTGGCTGCTGCCCCCTGCTGGACAGCCGGCGGAGTGGGCGGGATCAGCCCCAGTGACCAATAATAGCGGACCTTGAGCGTTACCAAGGAAACGGCGTACAGCGCTAGGAGCTGGTGGGAGGCACAGCAGCAACACGGCTAACGTGCTAACTGGCGGCTCAGCGGATAGTTAAACATTTGAAACCATCTTCAGTTTTAAAATCCAAAAGTTAAAGCCTGGAGTTTGATGCGCGCGCCGCGCGGCAGCTAGCATGGCAGCTAGCATGGCAGCTAGCATGGCAGCGGCGGTGCCCAGCCAACGAGGCTAGCGCTACGTTAGCATGCATGCTAACCAGCCACCGAAGCTAAGGCGTTAACCTAAATATTATCCGATAATAGTTACAGAACGTCCGCAGGCTCAGCGGGGCCATGTAGCCGGTTAGCACCGAGCTAACTCCGCTGCCGGGTTTAACACGGATCGTGTTTTCCGCCGGGATGGATGTGAGTTAACAGCTGGACTGGGACGGTCTGATCCGGGTCTGTGGTTCTCTGGACGGAGGCAGAGCTCCCGTTAACGCTTCCGGACTGTGGGATGAGATGCAGCCGATCCACAGCCCGAGTCCCGGTACCTGGTGCTGAACAGGTGAGCTGCCTCCAGGTGCTGTTGATGTGCCTGGACCCTTCAGAGCTGCAGCTGGCGCTTCTTCTCGTGATGGATTCACCTGCTGATGATTGTTTGGATGAATCCGTCACATTAACCCAGGTTGGGCTGATGGTGTCCTTCGCCACTAGAACCAGGAGCAGCTGGACTCTGACAGCTGAGATGGCTACGTGGACAAATAATCCATAATGAAACTGATCCTACAAAATAAGTGAACCTGTGACCTGATGAAGCGGCTGCAGCTCTGGTTGGGATTCGTGCTGTGATGTATTATGGGCTGTAGTTGCAGGTGGTGTCCGGTGATGCTTGAAGGATCATAAAACTGTGCCGTTGACGTTGAACGTGTGCACAGGATGGATGTGTGCAACCCGAACCGCACGGCGCCGGTTGGCGAGGACGTCCCACAGCGAGCTGACGTGCCTCTCTGCTCTCGCACCAACGGCTGGAGCTGGCCCCCCCACCCCTTCCAGCTGCTGGCCTGGCTGCTCTACGTCTACTTCGCCGTCACCGGCTTCGGCGTGTTCGTCCCCCTGCTGCCCGCTCACTGGATCCCTGCAGGCTACATCGTATCCTTACACCAAATGTACGGCGTCGCCACGGGGGGAACGTCAGCGCCCCCTTAGTGAGAATAAAGGTGATGATATTACCAGATTACAGATGACAGGTGAGTCAAAGGAGGACCTGAAGTTGGAGCCCTGATAGTCTGCTGCAGAGTCCCAGATCATAGTTTATTGATTTAATGTATTGATTTTGTTGGTAAGTCTTGTAACGTGGCCTCAGACCAGCCGACAGCTGATGGTGTCACTGACTTTAGGCTTTAGGATCTCTTAAAGGACGACACAACAGTCTCCCAGCGTTTGTGTGTGAGTCCTGATCTGTGCGTCAGTGTACGGGCGTCATGTTCGCGTGTCACCTGTGTGTCCACGTGATGGCGGTGTCCATCGACCCAGCCGACTCCAGCGTCAGAACGAAGAGCCACAAAGGTCCGGTCCCCGTGTTCGACCGCTCCAAACACAGCCACGTCATCGAGAACTGCCACTGCTACCTCTGCCAGGTGGACGTGTGAGTAGCACACACATAAAGCATATTTTCTATATGTCTCTGCTGTCGGTATGTGACCTGTGTTTAGTTAATAACTGGATCATATGGCTGGAGAGTATTTCTCATAGAAGCATCAGTAAAAACTCCCGTCGAGGTGCGTTCGGTTGTTTCACCTGTACGGAAACGTTTGTCTCTAACCTCTCCTGACTTTTCTTCTCGAATTGAGTTTAGTAGGACTTCACATGCAACACCGACATCCGAGCATCTAAATAGTTTCTGACCTCAGACGGGTCGACGGGCTTCCTGCTGTCAGAAGGGTTCGTCCTCTGAGGGACATGAATGTCTGAGCGAACCGTCCAGCAGTTGTTGAGATGTTTGACTCTAGACCAACGTGCTGCTTGATGTCGAGCTAATACAGAACAGCAGGCGTGTTTTCCTTCCTGAAGTGTTCTACCTGAGCAGGCGACAGACGTCATGTCCCAGCTGGACGTCTCTCGGTGGAGGACAGAGTCTCTGCAGCTCCACACACATGAAAAGAAGCTAACGTCGGCTGTTGACCTGGTGAACAGTGTTGCACCTTAAACCCTGCAGTAGAGGGAAGAGGAGGAACATGCTGACTGCTGCTTCTCAGCTGTCTGCATGTTTAATGCAGCACAGAACTTCAACGTGCTGTAAGTAATGAAAATGCTCCCTGAAGGCAGGAGTGCTGATGTGAATGATGCTGATAGATTTGATCCCGAGCTGCATGTAAAGCCTCAGAAAACCAGGTCAGTGGGCTGGTTTCTCCCCGGGGGTCCTGGAGAACTGGGTCAGAGGAGCCACTACCCACCCAACTGGCAGACGTTAACCTCTAGTCCGCTGTACAGTCCACCAGAGTCCTGTGCTTTTAAAATGACAAATGTTGAGGAGATTGTTAAAAGAACAAACCTCATGCTGTCGTTCCAGTTTCACCAAACACCTTCAGGCTTCAGTAGCTGCTGACTGCCGGCTGAGAGCCCCCCATCGGAGTCCAGGAGAGGAACCTGCCCGGCTGCTGCCCACTTCTGGGGAACAGACGGCGCATAATCAGGGCAACCACAGCCCTGCTCTGTGTGATCTGGCCAGTGGCAGAATCTGGTTTCGGACCTGAACGTTCTGAACTCTGACGAGGTGCTTTGTCATCTTACGGTTTTATGTTCAGGGAGCGGTGGGCTATGGGCTCGTCCTCCAGGCCGGGGACTTGTTGCAGACACTGAGAGCCCTTGGTACCTTCTGGAATGTTGTTCCTCCTAAATCTGGCTTCCAGGGTGAAACCACCTTCTCTGGTTCTGCCCCATTTATTCAACATGCAGTGAAAAAGGGACGGGAATAAGTAATAATTACACTAAAGCTGTTATTCCTGGTGAGGCGTGGGGGGGCGTTGTGTAGGCTTGTGTCGTGATATCGGGTCACTCCTGCGTGTCTTGTGTTGTTTCAGGGGTCCAAAGTCAAAGCACTGCAGCGCCTGTAACAAGTGTGTTGCCAACTTCGACCATCACTGTCGGTGGCTCAACAACTGTGTGGGCAGCAGAAACTACAAGTGAGTCTGTCGGACGTCTTCTGTTGGCGTGTCGGCAGAAGAAGAAACAACAATAATCATAATAATCATAATAATGATCAGGGCACGATGGAAAGTAAAAAGTAGCAAATTAGAAATGATGTTAACAGTGGTATTAAATAAAAGTGTAAACCTTTTAATCCTACTTAACGTTACCTGAGAGCTCATGTTGAATGCCACATTTACTACATTACATAACATTATTATTATTATTAATGTTGTTTACCCCTACAACACGCGGATGGAACAGCTTGTAGCCCTGAGTTGTGTCTGCAGGTTTCAAGATTCGTAGCCTGTTTAGCCTGAGAGGAATCTATATTATACTTCCTGTCAGGGTCCAGTCATAAACATGAAACAGGTTTTTGACCTCTGACCCTGCAGTCCCTTGCTGTAGTCATAGCAACAAGTCCTTAAGTCCAAACCTGCAAGCGCAGCTTCTAGACAGTGAGCTGGACCAGGACCAGTGAACCAGAAACAGGAAGTCCTTCTCATAGATTTATAGATAGATAAGAACATTATGAATCTGTTGGTATATTATAACAGTTAGTTTTTCAGACATCAGATAATATAAAACACAAAAAGAACCAATCAGAGTTCAGAAGGTCTGTTTTAAGCTTTGGTTCGTAGTTAAAGTGTTGATGATGATCTCCAGTTATTATATTATTATTCTGATCATCAGCAGGTACATGTAGTATTGTGTACTCAGCAGTACCGTGTGTCTCCTGCAGGTTGTTCCTCCACAGCGTGATCTCGGCTCTGCTGGGTGTCTGTCTGGTTCTGGTCGTGGCCTCCTACGTCTTCATTGAGTTCTTTGTGGACCCGTCCAAGCTCCGCACTGACGAGCACTTCCTGGGTAAGATCTGACCTCTGACCCTGTGACAGCAGGAGACTTCATGTCATTTTACAGCAAGCGGAAAAGAGAAAGTGCTTTTGTTAACAAGAAGAAGAAGAAGCAGTTCATCACGTCTCTCATCCTAAAACTGGACCTGAGTGTAGCCGGACCCGAGTCCAGCAGAGACAGACAGACGATGGCAGCATCAGAGACGAGTTTACAGCCAGCGAGACGAGATGGAGGATGTAATGTTGATGTAGCTTCAGTTTAACAGGAGCGTGTGTCTCACCTACAGTGGGGAATGAGACAGGTGTGTGGTTCGTCTTCCTGCCTGTGGCGCCGGTCCGGTCAGCAGCAGCAGTGATTCCTGCTCTGGCTGCTGTCACCGTCGCTCTGAGTCTGCTGTCATCTGTGCTGCTCTGTCACCTGCTCTGCTTCCACATCTACCTGAGTAAGAGACGACACACCTGTCTGCCTGCCTGCCTGTCTGCCTGTCTGTCTGTCTGCCTGCCTGTCTGCCTGTCTGTCTGTCTGCCTGCCTGCCTGTCTGTCTGCCTGTCTGCCTGTCTGTCTGTCTGCCTGCCTGCCTGCCTGTCTG
>JAVQJF010119903.1:0-46614 GCA_036023855.1 Gadopsis marmoratus
TCGGGGTTCAGTGTCTTGCCCAGGGACACTTCGACATGCGGGCAGCAGGAGCTGGGATTGAACCACCAACCCTGGGGTTAATGGACAACCGCACTATCCTCTCAGCCACAGCCGCCCCAGTTAGAAGTGTAACTTAGGGGTTCTTGCTCTTAAGGCCACATTAATATTCATCAAAGGCCCGTGTTCAATGGGATTAAGTCTCCCAGCTGATAGACTGCGCTATGCTCCTGCCACGCATACCAAGCAGACAAAAACGCACCAAATGGAGTTGGCACGGGGATTTAAATTTAAAATGGGGCCCAGATTTACAGGAAGTCTTAGACAGCTCAGCATGGGAAAGTATAGTAAATAACTACAGTACAGTGGGTTAAAGCTACACTCACTATTTTTGGAATAATGCCAAACATTTTGAACGTTTGAGGTTGAGATTGAGATGGTAAGTCTCAGCTCAATTGTGTTGATGTGTGTGAAACCATAACAAAATCAGGGAGTGTATCTTCATGTACCTACATGTAAAACCTTGAACGTTATAATGCATTATGTCTTTTCTATTTTGGCAAAAGATTTGGTAATGAGGTCATTGTTTTGCTGTCTTGCTTTGATTTTCGGCAGCTTCCCAACATACTGTTGGTTATATTTCTGGATTCACATGAGTGAAATGTTGTTAGTTCCACTGAGTACCTGTGTAGCAAACAATTTGTCCCAGGAAATATGGTTCTTCTTTTTTCTTTCTCTCCTTCGGCAGGTCTTTGTCCATGTCTTACAATTAAAATTTTTACTGCCATTACTTACTGGATAGCCGGATTCATTTTCTAGGTGTCTTGGCACCGGATACATGACTTTATATCAGCCTCACTTCTCTACACACTCAAGTGGTAGAGTCTGTTCACACATGCACATGTCATCAGAGCCAGTTCAGTTTCAAATGGCTTCTTCTTAGTGTATCTGCAGATAAAAACTGTGTGTTTGTGTGTGTGTATTTACAGTGCGGGCCAGACTCCTCATAAGGTGCGTCAGCATTACACTGGTGAACTGATGGATGTCTACTGTTCTCAGTGCAGCAAAAAGGTCAACCTGCTGAATGACCTCGAGGCTCGCCTCAAAAACCTCAAGGCTAACAGGTAGGACACACACATGCATACATGCATACAAACACACACACACAAACACACGCACGCACACACCAAATGCCAGTTGTGAGTTAAGAAATCTTTCACACAGTTTTTAGCCTTTTCCTGCCCTCGTACTGTTTCCCCAGACCACCATACTCATCCATGGTGAAACATACCGTAGCAGCCACAAAATGCTCGATTCAATAAACAAAAGCCTCTAATTGAAAACAGGTGGGATGACCTACTTCTGTGAAAAAGTTATTTTCCTGGCAGGTAATATTTAGACTCACTGTGGTATATTAAAAGACAATAACATAACTATGCATGGCAGGGACTGTGCACCACACTGTTTCCACGTGAGACACAAGCAGTGTGTTGTGCAGGATACACACAGATGGATTTGAAGTGTATTGGTCCACTCACATTAGACAGGTGAGGTTGACTCAGGGGTCGCTGTTTGCTTTGTGGGCTCATTTTTGGTATCATATAATGAGAATGATGTAATATTGTTGCAGAGGCGTGTAAAGTGTTCCTCCTCCCATTTCATGCATGAACAAACATGCACAGGCACACAGACGCTAACTGAGTGTTATATAAGGCTGTCACTCCTCTGCTTACCTCACCAGCCATTGTAATAGGAAAACTATTATTGGAAACCTAATCCATGGTGCCCATTAATAGCTCTACTGTCCATCTGCAAACACAACTGCACACACGCACACACACACACACACACACAGACATAGCCTTATTTGAGAACACTAAATGTAGTAATGTTTTTGAATAAAGTGTGAACCGTGGAGTTTTTCCTTGTTACTTGAACTGTCTGCTGACTCAGCAGGATTTCTCTCCGGAGGGAAATGGCTCTGTGATCCAACATGGCTCTCGTAATTAGACCCATGCTTTCCCCTTATGAATAATGAAGAGCTAGTGGAAAGGGCAAGAATAAGAGAATGAGTGAGATATAGTTGATTGGAGAAACTACTTTGAATGGAGTGCACTCACAGGAAGTGGATACAGAATGAAAAGGATGGTGGAGGGAATGGATTTTTGATGAGGAAGGCAGATAAATATTAAGGCATGGGCAGGTCTAAAAACTGCACCAATTCACCAAAATTCAATCCAAAGAATGAAGGATTTTAGGCCAAATTAAAGGAAGGAGCATAAGGAGTATTTAAAGGGATCACTTGTGCATGTGAAGCTGCTTTAGACACCATTAATTAAATTAAGTTGGCCGCAGTGAAGCATGGGTAATAAACACATGAAACTAGCGGGTGGAGTTTGTTTGAAAATGGGGAAAACCGTAGATGAAGAAGATGTACAAATTGAGCAATCATGGAAACCAAAGCCTATGAAAAACAGTGAGTTCTTGGTCTCATTGACAAATATAGGAAATATTGGTAAAGTATTCATGTGAAATATTCTTTGTCTAGCACCGTATAACACTGTGCATTAACGTTTGTGAACATTTGTGCATTTAACTTATGGGATGAAGCAATGGTGCCAGGGTTAAAGATCTGTAGCAAAATCCCAAAAATAAACAACTCATAAATGTAAAAACAAAGTAAAATTTTAAACATTTTAATTTGTTTATTTTGAACATAAGAGCACCAGTATGCACATGCTCTTCCATACAAAAAAATTAAACTCGTGCAGAATTCTACAATTTGGCTTCTTAGACGTCTTCAGAGAGGACATTAGGTTAATTGAAACATTAGTTGCCGGGAGATCGTTTTGTCGCTCACTCTCTGTGAAACTTTGCTGACATCCTCGTTGTTTATTTCTTTGTACCATTCTGTTATTAACAATCAGTCTACACTGAATATGTGACACGTCTTTTGAGCATCTTCACAGCTTGCATGACTTGCATGAGCGAACAGCACTGTTGAAGTTCAATGATTGAATCCGAGAACTTCTTGTCTGATCTTTTACTTTTCAAGTAGCGAGAACAGGATATGACACGGCCGACGTCAACCCCCATAATTATTAGCGCCTAACAAATTTGGGTTGACACTATTTCAGCTATAGCTATTTCACATGGATGCAACAGGGATAGTCTTTCTGTTATCACAGAATAGATTGTTTTTATGAAATTAGCCAATTTTTCTGTACAGTGCTGCTGCTGTCTCATACTGTGTATTCTGCTGCACTACATTATTTTGGACTCCCCAGGAGTTGATGATCATATTAGTGTAATGTCTACATCAACTGTCATTTCTGTGCCCCTTAAATATGCTTGCTCATTTTTGTTAATCCACTGTGAAACCCACCACAGGCAGACACATCAGACTGAAAGAGTCTTTGGGCTTTTGTTCTCCTGAGACAGTTGCTGAGCTGACAGAAACCGCTGCTCACTGAACCAGGAGTGAAATTGTATTATCATTGACATGTCCTTCAGTGTTTCTATCTCTCTCTCTCACACACACACAAAATAGACAAAATTGTAATTAGCATCATCACTTTTTTCCAGTGCACTGTTGAGCTGTAAGCCTAGACATCTTCGTGGCATCACTGTAATAATCGTGTCTGTCATTTTGTTTTTCACTTCGTAGCCCCAACAGGAAAATCTCCAGCACTGCTTTTGGAAGGTAGGCCACTCACCTGTGTGTGTGTGTGTGTGTGTGTGTATGTGTGTGCAGGGAAGGTCACTCACTTGTACACTGTGTGTTTTTTACAGACTGTGCTGTACGTGTTTGCTCTATTTGTTGAAATAGGCGCACGCACACACACACAGTCAGCTTCCTTATCAGTCAGCTGCCCGCCCATTGTGCTCTAACAGCCAGTTAATTAGTTATTAGTACAGGACGTCTGGGTGGAATTAATCTAATCTGTAACCAAGCGTGCTGTAAAGTCCTTTGTTTTTGAGTTGAGAAAATGTTTGGACATCAGCTTTTTTCAGTAGCAACCATGTATCCCTCTTCATGGCCTGCTGGGCTGTACTGGGTGAAATGTTTTGTATCTAGGCTTTTGTCCTATTTCCACCCACAGTAAGAGTTATGGTGACAGAGTGAAAATGGCCTGTCAGACCAGATCTATGCATTCAATATAAGGCTTGGCTCTCTGCCCTGTTCCCTCTACTGTCTAGTTTGATTACTTATTCCACTTTATTGCTGTCTTTATCTGTTGTTCTCTTTTCTGTTTCTGTTTCTTTTTCTTCTTCTTTTTCTATTCTTCCTTTCCTATTTTCTCCTCTCCTCTACTCTTTACTCCTCTTCTCTCCTTTCATCTTTCTCCTCTCCTATCTTCTACAAGCATCTCAAACAGGCTGCATGTATGTGTGTGTGTGTGTGTGTGTGTGTGTGTAATAATTTTACACACACTTCTCTGCTTGGTACTGTCCTTAAAGTCCTATATAATCATCTACAGTATGCTATCTTGCAACAGCATCACTGCAGGATAGAGCACACACACACACACACACACACAGGTATATGTGCAAACACATCCAGAACCAGCTGGTTCTCTCTTGGATCTATTCCCCCAGCTGATTCTTTAAGTGTGTGTGTGTCTCTGTGTGTTTGAGCAGGCAGCTGCTTCACAACAGCAACTTGAGCAGCAGTAATGGCAGTACAGAAGACCTTTTCCGAGACAGCATCGACTCTTGTGACATCGATATCACTGAGAAGGTATGATTGCATGTCCATACGTTGATCTGTGTCAAAAGACCTTTATTTGGCTAGATATTTGAATTACCTCTTTTAAGCACTGAAAAAATGCTTGTGAGAAGTAAAAATAACCCTTCTTGTTTCTGTGTGACTACTGAAAACTCGTAACTGATTACTCACTAACGAACAAACTAAAATCACAGAGAGTGAAGAGGTGGATATGCGCAGCTTAAGTGGAGAATGCTAATTCATAGGATGAGCCCTGTCAGGATTCTGCTTATGTCTGCAAACTCAAGGAATACGTTTATCTTTTTCAAGCCTTTAAAAGCTTAGGAATTGCTTTTAGGAAGTATGGAAAGTGTTGTTGTTTAGTGTCAATGTATAAACATTCTGAATGTTCTATAGGATCACATTAGTTTTACCTGATGTGATATTTCTTGATACGTTAAGGGATATGTCCTAATTTTCACGCTGCTCGGCATTTTTGAGCACACATCACCTTAAATCCCTAAATATAATCGTCAAATTTAATTATGTTTACGGTGTAAATTCAGGTTTTAATAAACTGTCTCTGTTTGTATCAGGTGAGTTCTCTGGAGACGAAGGTGGCAGAACTTGAGAATGAGATTCTGATGAACGGTGATCTGAAATCCAAGCTGAAGCAGGAGAACACACAACTAGTACACAGGTAGAGTCAGAAAGCTGGGTTTCATAAATACACAAGATGTATTTTAGAACAAATAAATGACTGTCCCAGCACCATATAATACAGATCATTCTCTGTAACTTCTCATGTTTGAAGGGGCAACAGTTTTCACCCAAACAGCTAATCTGGCAAACATTAAGCAACAATAATTTAGTATTCATTGTTTTAAAAAGTAACACTCAGCCCAGTTATGATACTGTATTGAATTCTAATTTTGTGTGATGTCTTCATCATCTCAGGGTTCATGAACTGGAGGAGCAGCTGAAAGACCAGGAGACACGAGCAGAACAAAGTCTGCAGGACGAGCTGAGACGACACCGAGAGGCCTACAGCAAAATGGAGAGAGACAAGAACACACAGATAGAGCTGCTGACCAACCGGTGAGAAACACACAAATAATCAAGCATCCTAACATACATGTTTACATGTTTTTTTATCTGTATGAATTCATTAAAGTGTAAAATCTGATGTTGAGATGCAATTCAGATTTGGATTTATTTAATGTAAAGAATTGAACTAGACAGCGTTGCTCCTAAATCCCCTGCATGCGGCCATTAAAGTGCCTGCCTGTTAAGAGAAAATGCAGAATGTTAAAACTGAATGCTAAACAGAGCTCAGAGATTACTCCGGGGGTTAGTCAGTTGGCACTGAAGCTACAGCATAGTATATTGTGGATGTTTGCATAAATCGGTGCTTTAACTGACTATAAGACAAACTCGGCTTATATATATATATATATATATATATATATATAAGCAAACTGATATACAGTATTTTGCGTTTTTAGAGTTAAGCTGCTGGAGGAGGAGAACAGTGACATCGCTGTTAACATGTTCCGGCTCAAATCACAGACGGAAAAACTGGATGAGGTAAGCCATAGTTAGTTTTGGTCTTTATTTGTATATTTGCTTTCTTTTATCTTGCTTGTCTGTTCTTTATTCAGTCCTTATTTTTACATTTAAAGGGGAATTCCATATACGTATTCATACGTATTAAAGTGTTATTTATAGGTATCTTATAACGACTTTTGTGGCTTCAGAAGGAGCTGTGTGATGCCACTTGAGTCAGACTACAAGATAAAAAGTTTTGTAAATGGAAAAGATCTTAGGGTGTGGAGTTTACCAGACCTCTGTAGCCCACTCCTCATCTCTGCGTCAGGCTAGTGGTTTGAACCTCCATTAGCATACTAGCTTAACACACCCAAATCTCCAACCAAACTGTGGTAGGGTTGCATTGTGAGTGATGATAACTGTGTGTGTGTGTGTTTGTCCTTCCTCAGGAAAAGCAAAGGATGACAGACAAGCTGGAGGACACCAGTTTGCGCTTGAAGGATGAGATGGACCTCTACAGGAAAATGATGGACAAATTGAGACAGAACAGAAACCAATTCCAGAAAGAAAAGGAAGCCATGCAGGAGGTGGGAGGGCCTATTTTATGCAATCAGATACATACACAGAGTGGGTTGTTTTCTGTACTTCTCACTCTGTTTCCTCTCTTTCACTCGTCTCTCTCTCACTGCAGTTATGCTGGCTCATACAGTACGCCTACACCGACAAAATACTGCACTGGCATTATATAACATTGCTCATCTGTCCTTTCTCTGTGTGTAGTTGATAGAGGACCTGCGTCGAGAGCTGGAGCATTTGCAGCTCTTCAAGCTGGAGACGGAGAGGCCTGACCGCAGCCGCAGCTCGTCCTCTGGGCTGGCGGACTTCAACAGCAGGACCAGGGAGGTGGAGCTAGAGCACGAGGTCAAGAGGCTCAAGCAGGTACTGATGAAAGGCTCTGTTCAAATGTCTTTGTTGTGCATTGCCAGCTCAGCATGCACCGTAGCTACTAAGTGCGCTATAAGATGTGGAGATAATCATAAAATGCTTTCACCATTGATTTTAGAGAGTGGAAAGCGTCATGGTGCCTGTTGTACAGCGTCCAAAAAAACGGTTGGTGTTTGCACAACCGCTAGTCTCCACTGAGGCTCTCACACATGAGGGAAGAAAAGGATTTTCAAAAATATCTAAGCATAAGACTTCGCCAGCCGGGATTTCTGTGCTGTTATTAGAAGATAATTCCTTGGTTTGGATGCACTGAAGAGATGCTCAGTCTGAAAGCAAGCTGCATAATTATACCCTCACTGATTTAATGCTGCCTCTCATCATGGCAGTGTCTTGGCTGATCAGCCTTTTTAATTTATTTCAAACATTGAACAAATTACTTTATTTTGATTACTTTCTTTTTCTTATACGTGATTTTATTTATCATAAGCTTTTTAAATAAAACAAAAAAAAAACCTTAAGTGAGCATACTTACTCTAAGTCTCTTACTCTGTCAGTCCCTTCAGGAAATCCCTCTTTTTTTTTGTACAACAGTACAGTTGCAGTACAGCAACACAATACATGTACACTTGTTATATTATAACCAGTTCTGAAGCTCTTGGGTGGATGTACGTACCTGCACAGTGATTAACATGGGTTCGGATGACACAGTACAGGATTTATACTTGAGTTATATTTATCCCTGCAGAACTCCGTGCACTTAACCATGCTCTTACAGGAAGTATAATAGTTTCCGTTTGACATGATAAATTGTTTTATGTGCCGCCAGAGGAACATGGCAGTGCTCTAATTTCATAAATGAAGCCACACCTATTTTCATGGATGCAGATGTTAGGTTGACCTAGGGCACACACTGAAACAGGGTGGATTTAGTCAGATTACATTACCAATATTTACCATTGGGGTTAGAGGCTGGTAACAATCTCAGTCAATCACATTGGCTCCTCTCGTTCCCTTAAAATCCCCTTTTAAAAGCAGCATTATCCTCAGTGTGTAGTACTGATAGTTTGGTAATGGAATGGGGAGTCCAGTGGAGCTTAGCTTCATCACAATTTATGAGAATACCAGGTGCGGATTACATGTGTTCTGTATATTTTCTCAGTTCTTTGTTTACAGTATTGTTAAATGCAGTGACATTTGCCTCTAGGTATCCGCCTGCCACAGTTTGAGACTCAAATGTCAAGTTGCTGTTTCCAGTCCTTCAGAGTGTAGAGACCTGGTGCAAAGTAAACATTAGAGATAAGGGTGTAGATGAGAGTGTTTTCAGATGTCGTCTCTGATAAGACTAGTAAAAGCAGATGTTAACGTTCCTGAAATTGCATAGTCTGTGTCTGACTCATTCTCGTGACATATGCACTAGAAATTAAGCTTGCCAACAGAAAAGGCAATACAGAAACCAGAAGCTACTAAAACCACCAAACCCTGAGGTAACTTTGTAAGTGATGCATAGCCAGTCAGTTAGAATTGCTGCTGATTTGTACAGTGTGATACGGTCCATGTCCTCATGGAGCCTCAGACCAAACTTGTCACAATAAGTGCAGGCAAGCAAGAAGGGGAACGATAATACTGGTTTTAGTCTTTCTCTGTCAATATATCACCTTCCTATCCTGAGCTGCTTCCTGCAGTTTTTTAGATTTAGATCAATTCAATTTGATTGTCCGTGGTTGGACAATTTATGTAGTTGTGTGTCGGTATAACAGCCGTCATTTGAGAGACACTGCCCTGCGCCATCCACAACGATGAGCTCACCGTCTGATGCTTGCCTGTGCACCTCTGTAAATGTCTGTGTGTGTGTGTGTGTGTGTGTGTGTGTGTCCAGCGATTTGTGTCCCAGGACTTTCTTCCCCCTGAATTCCAGCACCTGGTGTTGTCTGGGGCTCGGCTCCGTCCTGGCCTGATGGTAAAATTGCTTCTGTGACCTTTGACCTCCCGATTAACCACTAATCACAATGGAGTAGAGTGAACCTGCCCGAGCTGAATTGGGGTCAGTGCTGCAATTCCCTCACTAATGGATAAGGGTATAAGGAGGGAAAAGCAAACTGACCTCATGTCGGCACTCAAAAGGCAACTTAATCATGGAGCTTTCATAACACACCAGACAAAGCAGGGGAGCAGTTTGTTCTGTAACACGCATAACCCATGTTATGTCCTGTAGGTGTTGCCAAAATAGATGTGCACTGCTGTGTTTGCTGGTGGATGAGGTACCAACTGCATTGTTTTGTTGTATGCGTTGAGTGAGGCTTGAGTAGCGGCCATTTTGTTTTACAAAAAGCATCACCACTCCAGGTACAGGTGTGTGTGGTCCAGATACTAATCTCTTTCTCTTCTTATCTCTCCCCCCTCTACCTCCCACCCTGATTCTGTATTTTAGGAGAACCAGAAGCTGAGGGAGCAGAACGATGAGCTTAATGGTCAGATCCTCAGCCTCAGTCTACATGAGGCCAAGACCCTGTTTGCCACACAGACCAAGGCCCAGTCTCTAGCTGCTGAGATAGAGAATGCCTCCAGAGACCAGGTAGAATCAGGACAAGATGCTGTACATTATAAGAATGCATATTTTATTCTTGAACACCTCTGTATTGTCATTGTTGACTGAAGAAGTTAATTGGTGCCTCACATGCAGCAGTTAGAGCATAGCTGTATTTGTAGGACAGATCACAGCAGAGCAGTGTTCTACATATGACATTGTTGGAGATTTGAATCTAATATGCATAATATGGAGGTCATCACCATGGCTATATCTCACACATAGACACTGACAAAATGCAGCTTAAAATGGAATAACTTAGCTCTATGAAATCTGTACTCATAGCAGCATTAGAGTAGAAACAATTAGTAGATTCATCAATTAGTTGATTGTCAGAAAAACAATTGACAACTATTTTGATAATTTAAGTCATTTTCTTTGGCAAAAATACTAAACCATCTCTGGCACCACTTTCTGCAATGTGAGGGGTTTCTGATTTCTGTGTTTATGCATTAGAAAACTGTTTGTGTGTGTGTGTGTGTGTGTGTGTGTGTGTGTGTGTTTTGGACTATTTGTCAGACAAAACAAGCATTGGATTGACATCACAGGGGGCTTTTGATGGGTGTTGTTTCTTAATTTATGACATTTTATAGACCAAATAATTGACTGATTAATCGAGATAGTCTGGAATTGAACTGATAATGAAAATAACTGTTAATCGCAGCAACAGTAAGTACAGAATATTCTAGCTGTAGCTCTAACACAAATCCCAGAGTAAAACTAAGACATTCTTGTGTTACGTTACAACTGGTAAGATTATAGTTTACTTACTGAAATGAACATTTTTGACATACTTCTCTCTCCCCAGTTAATGGAAGCCCTGAAGGAGCAGGAAGAAATCAACATACGTCTGCGACAGTACATGGACAAAATCATCCTGTCCATCCTGGACCACAACCCCTCCATTCTGGAGATCAAGAACTAGCAGTGACTCAACTGGAATGAGAATCGTGTCCGGCCTCGGGAGAATGAGGATCATTCCAGTTGACTGATTGGAACCTGCAACCCCAGTCATGAATCTGTGCAGGAAAGCAGAGAGAGCCAGAGCCAGTCTTAGAAACTGGAACATATAAATAGACACGCATCGCCCCCTGTTGTTTGTAGCGGGAAAAGAACTTCTCTTGCAGAGAAGTTTGAATGGGATTCTGTGCTGAACGAAAGGGAGTTTTCTCAACCAGTGATTGCTCTCTTACTGTAGGTCATAACTACTGTGACTCTTCAACTTGAACTACCCTTGCTCTGTTTTTATTCACTGTCTATGCTGTGAAATGGAATCACTGTCACAACTTTGAACTGCTGATTTCTTCCCAAGAAAATCCTGCGTTCAGCATCCTTTGAGGATGGACAAAGCCGCTCGATGTCGTACACTGGACGCCTTGGCATAAAAGCTGGAACAATGTAACAAACCTGACATGGGTTCTACTGTATCCTGGTGTAATATTAGTTGTATTATCCACAGATAGACAGTTCAGTGTGGCGAGGCAGACGAACAATTTGGCAAACCGACTGTGAACCAAACTCACAGAGGCATAAAGGCAAACCAGTCGAGTGTTGCCTAATTCTTTGTCCTCTGTCATGTAGGTGCTGTTGATGACATATTTGGACTGGCACGGTTTAAGAGAAGGTAGAGAAAAGTGGCAAAAGATGGTCAGAGAAAGAAAACAATGAGAACACCTGTAACTACAAGGGGGGAAAGAAGATTTTAAGAAAGAAAGAGTGAAACATCATTACCCTAAAGCGGTGGGGAGTCAGATGATGGGACATGTATGGCAGCAGGGAAGGGTTTTAGTGAAGTCGCTGATGGCTAATTAAAGGTGAAGTTGTTTATTCTTGAGAACATGTCTTCCAGTAACCTTGCAATAGCACTTGCAGTGTCAATCAGTCTAATAGTGAATATTGTTCACTGAGAAGTGGCCCTTAGTTGGTTCAAGTGGTGTCACTTTAAGGAGCAGAAGCTGCAACCAAGGAGTGTCTTTAAACTGTAACGTCCATGGCTGCTATTTGCTGGCAATGCGTGAGCTCGAAAAGGTACATAGTTGCTAGCAATAGACCCAATGATGTTGCACAGAAGTGTAAGGATATGAATGTGTAGGATGTGTGGTGGATTTACATTTTAGTGACTGGTATGGTAACCATTGTAACATGGTTTACTGAATCATCTCTCTATGCTCAGTGAAATCAACTCAGATATTGTATGTGAGCATGCACAGGAGACTCACGTTTTTGTACAAAAGACTGGATTAGCAATCTCAGTGAAGATTGTTTTTAAAGCCCTCTGAAACTCTCTAATACTGTAAATATCATGAATGTATAACTGGATATTTTCACTTTCTGTGTGGCAAAAAAGGCTTTTTGACTTTAAATATCTGGAATTGGTCAAGATACGTTGTAATACACATGTACAGTATTTGGTACTGTAATGAAGAGGGTGTTGTTTGGAGAGGGAAAACAATTACAATCTGCTGTATTACATACTTATTCTAAACTTGAGTTTTGCTTCCTTGCACAAAAAAAAACAACAGTTTGTTTCCTTTTGCATGGATCACCTTTTCTTCTGTCTGTGCCTTTTGAGGACATTTTTCAAGATGACTTTGCTATAGACTTACAAAGTTTTTTGAAGCCACATTCTATGTCTACGTCTGACATATTGACTTGTACATGTTGTAATTATATAGTGATTTGTATCCATGTGCCACTCACCAACTCTTTTTCTGATTGATACTATGAAAACTATTTTATACAGTTTTATCAAGAAAGAACCTGTGATTGCTTAGGTTTCCTTTGAAAAGCGGTATAGCACAATGCTTTTTATGGTATGCAGGCCAGGTTAGCATTTTGGGAATATTTTGTCAATGTAATGATTTTTTTTTAATGCCACCGGGGGATGTTTTGATGCATTTCTCAATTTTTTTGTTAGTCACGGTCAGTCCATTGCTTTTCAGCTTGCTTTAAACTGGCTTTTTATATGGTTATAAACTGTCTTCCTAACTGAAACTAAATGGTGAGCATTATGAGCAATATTAACTTATTTACCCAATACCTGCTGTTTTGTGTCATGTTTTGCTTCACAAATATTTTCACTCTTTAGCTGCTTGTGCCATCATAGGAAAATGAAATGGTACACTAATCGGTAAATTTGTCAACAACCCATTTCTTGTAGCTTTTAAATTTTGAATTTTTAGGGCTAAGTAGTCACTATAAATAGCAATAAAAATGGCTTTGGCAATGGTGCTGTCTCATGAAATTTCTATAACTTGCCTACCATGTTACACTGCCGATGTCTTAGCTGCCATTGTGTTGTACATACTGTGCTGTAAATAAAAACATTTGACCTAGCACTAAAATCACCCATTCTTATGCACTTATAGGACCAATTTCAGAATTTGCCAGTAAGAGATAGCAGGATGACATGACAAGCAAACATTTCATCCTATAACTGGAAGGAAGACACAAGATATTAATTGAAAGCTGGTGGTGTCTGGAGCATATCTCTATAGAGATCATTTTAACATTCAAAAAAGCAGGAGGCCCGCATGACTGGATTGATTTTTATTTATAGATCTATCCAGTAATCTATAGTATTTGGCTGAAAATATATGGACAACAGAACAACGTGTATGCACACCCCAATTTTGCACCCATGTTATATACAGTATATACACCCAAATCTCATTACAAACACGATGGGCATTAAAGTGCTGCCTTAACAGCCTACACTCTACTGGGAAGGCTTGCCAAAAGACTTTGGAACCTGGCTGCAGGGATTTTCTCCCACTCTCACTTGTCAGGTTCTGTGCACGCCAGTCAAGTTCCTTTGCACTGAACTCAAGAAATGTCTTTATGGACCTTGACAGCGGGGCAATGTCATGCTGAAATCAGAAAGGGCCTTCCCCAAACTGTCTCCAAAAAGTTGGAAGCACACTAGTGTCAACTGTAAAGTACAACTTTATGGATGAGCTTTAAGATTCCCCTTAATTTGAACAGAGGCGTTGTCTAAACCAAGAGCCCTAGAGTATATGACTATAGGGTATAGTGTATCTATAATGAAAATGGATTACTTCCTTCATGTAAATGTTCTTACATTCATTCCATTACAGTACACGGGCCATTTTTATAGATTATAGCTACCAGCCAATCATGCTCAGTCTAAGCTGTTCATCCCTTGGTCTAATTTATGAGAAATATATATACATTACTGACCTTTTGTCATTTTTACATTGAAAGGTGGCTCTGAAAGGATTAAAAGTTACTTTGTGGAGGATGGTGGGAGTCAGTCTGACCAACAGCTAAGGCACTAAAGACAAACAGAAGCTGTATTTCTAGCCACTTATGGCGTTGATTTGGAGCAAAGCGTGTTTGTAAGAGCTGATGGGCAGCAGAAAAGTGGGTTATGCTGCAGGAGTTGTTTGAGAGGTTTTTCTGCCGCAAGGGGTCACTGTTGGATCAATAACTTCCCTAATGCTCAGATCATCACTTCTGAAGCCTACATGGGGATAGTGTTTGATACTACTGTAGGTTTTCGTTGGGGTTCCATATAACGCCTTTAACTGGGCTCAAAAACCTTGTTGGACTCTACAAATATGACATTGTTTTGTGCTCTGGTGCCACCTATCGGCGTGTATCGTGTGCGTCCCATTCCCACAATCTCTGTGTGACGCGTGCTCCTGGCTACAGTTCAGGTAAGAGATAACCTTAGCCAAATTAAACTGAAGGCAATTATGACTTAGCCTTAAGCTGTGGGATTTTTCCAGTAAACGGTTTATTCAGAGTTTCGCTTAGCTGTGCGCCGCACTTTCTCAACTGTGTCGTTGCTTTTTTTCCACATGGTAAGAAGCACAATAACTGTCAATAGCCGACACATAGCTGTCAATCACAACGCTAGCTAGCAGCTAACATTAGCCTGCCGCAGCAGGTAGCTGTTAGCGGTGAACTGACTGACTTGTCTTTCATCTGGCTTGGAAAGAGTAAGGTTATATATATATATATATTGTATTAAACAAAGAAGGAGAAGGGGGGATTAACTTGAAACAGTAATCATGCCATGCTTCAGGGTCAGTTTATCAGCATAGAGCTGCTAATTAACAGTGAGAGACAGTATTTATGTAGGCTACTAGACTTAACTCAATATAAAGACTTGGGAGTCTCTTGGATAAGTTAACAAGACCATAGGTTTATGTTGTGGTCATTGGTTTTAATGACTTCTATTTAGTTTCTGAGAAATCGTGTTTTTGTCAGCTTGGCAGGGTGAATGGCTTAAATACTACAATACCCATGAGCCCCAGAGAGTTTCATGCCCTGGGAAGTACTCTCATCTGCAAGACATCAAGCATTCCAGTCTTTCATGTTATTCATGTCATTCCCTGGACGCCCAAAATTACACCTCCCACTTTGCTGCTCTGTTAATAATGGCTTTGCAAGTTCACCGAATAACAAAATTATGTTAATAACAATTGTTAATTTATGTGTATGTTACATTACACCCAATTTTAAAAGATTCCAGGGTGTAAGTTACTGGCTTTTATAAAAAATTTTTGTGTTTTTTATTATTTTATTTTTGAACAGCACAACCCAGATGTACTAAGGGGCCTAGGTCAGTGGATCACCAGAGACACCAAGATTCATCCTGTATTAATGTCCCACATTTCATGGCCATGCATTCAATCATTACCAAATATATGTTCACACAAATCCACAATAGCTGATCTTTAATTAATCTGTTGTGAGCAGTGAATCATCATGTTTTACTGTAAAAATTTTGTAATTTAAGCTTTATTTTAACTATTTCAAAACCCTTCATCTGTAGATTACAGGTGACGTGATGCCTCAGAGTGGTGTGAGCAATGAGTGTAGAAGAAGAGTAACGAGGCGCCACACCTGCAAAGCCAATATTCGGGTCAGTGGTGAGGCCCCAGGCACGGGTTTGGTGAATGGAGCCGTTGTTCACAATGGCTGCCCAGCTGCTGCCACTACAACCAGTGAGAGCACACCAGCTGGTACACTGAATGGTACCAAAAAGCAATCCATGGTTAATGGTTATTTTCACCATGGGCACAAGGGAAAGAGTGCAGCACCCCTAAAGACACTACGGCAACAAGGAAGCACAATCTCAGCTGTCACTGGTGCCTCATCATCTGGCAGGGTCTGCAGTTCAGACAGTCCAGGTGGTATCTCGGTGAATGGGGTCACCAGTCTAGACGCTGTTGCTTTTCCCTGTAATTCTGACCAAATGGCACCAGAGTCCAACCTGTCAGCCGCAGCAGAGAAACAGAAAACAAGGAATAAATTCAGACATGAGAAGCGGTGAGCCACCTTACCTTACAGCTACTTTGAATAATTAATTTGGTCCAAAAATGTACATTCATACATAATTACTCGCACCTGTCAGTCAAATCTCCCCTATATGTTTAACATAAGGCTACAGATGGGAAACAACTAGAAAGAAATAAGCAGGAAATAGTCCCACACATAGCCTTCTGTAAAACTGCAAATTGTGGTTTATACACTTTGGTTATTGTATATATTAAACAAACGAGATAGGAGGAGTTCAATTGTGAGGTGCTAGTAGCCTCTTCAGTCTTTATGCTAAGCTAAGCTAACCTGCTTGCTTGCTGTAGCTTTATATTTAATGAACAAATACGAGAGGGGTATCAATCTTTTCATCTAAATCACATCAAGAAAGCAAATAAATGTATTACTGGTCCTGTAATAGCACCCTGACGGAATGTGTAATGAGCAAGCATTGACAAGAAATAACTACTGTGTCAGATCATCACAAATAGTGAATGTACAGATTTTCCTTATTTTCCTTTGGTGTCTCTGGAAAGAAGAAATGTGCCTGACTGTGGAATGTTCAGTTTGAGACCTATCAACCTTTTATAGAGAGACTGAAGTCGTCTGTCTGGAGAACCCGACACCCCCGCTGGTTCCACCACAAAAGGAGGAGGACTGGGAAAATGAGATCCAAGAGGTCACACTGACTCACTGGGAAAAGATGTGTTTTGGTGTCAGACCCTATGGTAAAGAAAAAAACATTTAAATATTATAATTTTTCCCTTCACAGCACTGTATTGATAGTATATACTGAAGCCTTCACGCATACCTGAAATACATATGCCAGTGTATATATATTAAATATATATATATATATATATGGCATTAACCTATTTTGCAGTAAGGATAATTGCAGTAGAAGGGTCACCACTGCAGTCAAATGAAGGAAAAAATTTAAGAAAAGTGTGCAGGAAGTGCTGTTGATAAGATATACATTTATCTTCAGTCTTACTGTAGTTGTCATTGTTTTGTATCTGCTGGAAGTTGATGTTTATGTCTCAGCCTGGAGCTCAGTTGAACCTACAGGCTTGTATGTGGACAGAAGGAATTCGATCTTAGCTCCAAAAGGCTTTGAGCAAGTGTTGGTCAATTTGAGCTTTTTTCAAGGTTTATCTTACATGTTATTTCTACTCTGATTCAGGGCAGACCATGTACACATGTTTTACTGGAATTCTGTGCCTCCAGGTCCAGAAGATCTGCTCCAATTTGCTTTACGGGATTTGACACTTAAGCAAAGGGACACCGTTGCCCTGCCGGTGACAGCAAATTACAGCCCAGTGGTGCACCACCCACGCCCTGTCCCATGGTGCTGCTATAGCATTCCTACTGAGCCAGAGCAGTTTGCAGACGCCGAGTAGTAAGCCACACGTATGCTGTTAGGTTAGAGGATTGGTAACAATCAATGTTCCGTACCAAAATGAACTGAGGAGTTCTGCTGTGAATGTACTTAGCCTTTTATGGCATTGTGCAGATTTTCTGATCCTGTGAGCTATTTGAGGATCCTGGATTGTCACTGGTGCTTGTTTTTCCTCATCGAAGACATTAGTTGAATTAATTTAATTTAAAACTCTTATTTATCATCTATGCGAAGGTTCAAAATCAAATACGTTAATGCTATCATAGGTCAAAAATTCTAGGGCAGAGTCTAGGTTGCAATCAGGTTGTTTTTTCATCCAGATTTTATATTTGTTTTATATTGTAGTATAGTCATATGTTAGGCTTCTTAATTGATTTTAGCTAACTACCATAACTGTTGTGCCGCTTCAGTGAGTGTTGTTACTGAAAATGGTCATGCATTTGCTGTTCCTTCATGTCATATCTTCATAATTTTGCTGGTCTTCCAAGAACTGAAATAATAGTTTTTATCTAAAGGTTTGTTGTGTTTTAAAATGCCCAAAATGGGAACACTGTTGAGTGTTAATCAATTTGTTCTTTTTGAGCTATTTTAATTTGGGGCAGCCAGCTTAACCAAGAAATTATGATTGGATTTTGTAACAAAAACATTGTTTTCTGCATGTTCAGATGTACATTTTCATTTCCACAACCACAATAAATCACATGTTCTACCTTGTAGTCAAACCTCGCATATTTCTCTCCCCTACTCCCTGATCCAGTCAAAATGAGGTTCACCTGTGTAGCAGGGCTGTCCAGGAGGAGCAGACCCTCCTCTGTTTACATCTCTCGCTCCAATTTTAAGATATAAATCAACAACCTTTCTCAGGTTGCCTGGTTTAAGTTTTCTGGTTTTCATTTCAAGGGTTTTAGAAGCGATGACAGCTTTTGGCCACTAGATGGTAGAGTTGGTGTCAGATTTAGTTTTCTCGAGTTATTCCACACACTTTTAGGAGTTCAGTGGGTTCATTCCCAAGGACTTGGGAGGCACAACCACTCACTTGCATATTGTTCCAGCCCCATTTCACCCTGACGTTTCATTCAGAATCCAACTAAAGGTGGAGTTGCAGGCAACTGTTAACTAAGCTGATTCATATCCTCTACTAATACTAAATAATTTATGTCCACAGACACCATGTCAATAATAGATTGAGGTCATAATCTCTGGTGAAATCCGCAGTCGTGCACTCTGATGAGACTTTGTAGTTGAATTTTAAGAAGACCTCTGGGTTTTTGTTTTGTTTTTTCACAAAGAAAAAGTAACATCAGATCCGTCACTATCAAATAGATGAAATAGCTTTTGTTTCCCAGCCTTCTGTGTGAATTTTATTGTTGAGGTTAACGGCAAATGTGACTGGAGGAGTGGTGAAGATGGGGAAAGATTTCTGGTGTTTGCAGACACTTAAGGTGGCGGGCTGGAACGGCCGCTGAGCACCCTGTGTGTAAGTCCCAGTGACCCTTTCATCGGCGTTACAGACTAGTTGAGAACGGCGTGTCAAAACTCAGAGAAACATGACATGAAGTAAAATACCAAAGGGATGGTTCTGCCAAGGTCTCAGTAGTCTGCGCTGTCCAGTCATAGTTAGGTGAACTGAGAACTATAATATTACTGTGGGAATCTGAGAGTGGATGTGAACGTCTTTATTTGTCTGTATGTGATGGCCTTGTGAAACCTACCTCTCGATCAATGCATGCAACAATAGGCTTCAGCCTATCCTCTGCTGAAGAGAATAAGGGCTTTAGAAAACGGATGGATGGATGGACGAATGATTGTCCGAATGTTAATTTTAATCTGTGTTTGTCAAGCATTAGTTTCCAGGAAGGTGACCCATACTGAAAGTCATTGTTAATTTACTCTACCGATGATCATTCTTTGCGGTCTTGGCATACCCTAAAACGAAAATCCGTTCCAGAGCAGAATTCACATATGTTATTTGTTTCATCTTAAGACAGTTTAATAAATATTTGTGAGCATGAATAACGCTGTTCAAAATCAAGAAATGAGATTTGAGTCATGAGATTAAGTCATGTAGCTGCTTCTTTGACAGGAAGTGTTGCACTGTTTTCACATCCATGTGACCTGTTTTGTTAAGAAGTGAATGCTATTCACTAAAAATGCGCCTGTTTCCTTATTGAAACTTCCCCTCGACACTATCGCCGTGTTCACAACACCCATCTGTTATTCATTGTCATTGGAGCAGCTCACATTTTATGTCAGATTAAGCTTTGTGAGAGGCTGCTTCACAGTCACAAATCTTGACTAAACCAGCATCATTAAAAAAAAAATGTTTGCTTTAGGGTGGGTTTCCCCTTGAATTCTGCAGTAGCTTGCATTATAACGTTGTGGGGGTGGTATCAGACTAGTTACATTGTTAAGAAATAGTGTAATCCTGGTGCGTGATTAATGCTGCTATATTCCCCAGTGGACCCTTTCTCCATTTAAGCAGACCTGCTGGAGGTCTGTACTGTGACTGGCCCTGCTTGCCCCTCCTACGTCCATGCTGCAGTTGTGGTATGGGTCAAGTCCAGCTCATTGCATGTAGTTCATGCTTTAACTGAAGTTGAGCACGTTAAAATGACATTTGCACACTTGTTTTGGTAATACACGGACCCACCCACATTATATTATTGTAGTGAGATAGACTTTTTATTATAATACAAGTTACATTTCCCATTGCTGAGATGCCTTTGGGAAGCTCTAGGCCTTTAGAGCCATATTTCTCAAATGTGAATCACCACCAGTTGTTTCATCTGGTTCCAGTGTGACCAGTCATTCAGCATTCAGCCTCTCGATTGATCTGGCAACATAATGGTTTGTTAGCCTGGCACAGGAAGAGACCCAGCAGGAGACAGGAAGGAGGATTGTGGTCAGTTTAACCTCCTACAGCTGACCAAAGCAAACACAGTGCGGGAGTGGATAGACATTTGTCACAAAAATCAGCATTATTCAAACTTTGCAGTCGTAAATTGCCAATCCTTCCTTTTAACCATGTGAAAACCTAGTTGTAAGTATGTAAAGATGAACTTGTATAGCAAGTTTTAAAACACACAGTGACAAAGTGCTTCACACATGCAAAAAATCGAAAGGAATGAATACATAAACAAAAAGTCAATTGCAATATAAAGCACAGCACAAAACAAAGCAAAAAGAAAGGAAGACCAGAGGGGAACAAGTACAACTGGTAACTTCAGGTCAACTTAAAGGACAATTCTGGTGACATTCTATTGTGTATATATTGCAGATGCCATGTAATGATGCCTCCTAGTCCTCCTACCCAAAGGGCTTTATTGATGCAGGATTAGGTCACTATTTGGGGAAATGACCACCAGCGATATTCTCTGTTGCTTCACATTCTTCCACGCAAACGTTAAGAAATATGTGCTGTATCAGTAGGATCCTGTCCCCCCTTTATCCTGTCCTCTCCTTTATTTGACCTCCTGCAGTGCATGATAAATGGTACACCCAGTTCAGACAGGCACTTGGCTCTCTATTTCTCCTCTGTGACTCACCTCCAGTAATGGCTTTTTCATCTCTCCTCAGTGTGTCCGGTCATTTTTTTGCCTTCCTTTGACTGATCTCGTAATGTTATGTTGGCAAGGACAGGAAGATGCCTGTGGTTTGCTAACCACAGCCAGAGCTAACCAGTGCAAAAACATAAATAAATTGGCTGTTCTGGGGACTAGGGATTCCGGTAAATTAGAACAATTATCTGTAATCCAGAAGTGAAAATTGGTAAAAGATGGAAACTACAAGGCCCTTGTGGAAAATTTGCCTCAGTCAGGCTAGTTCCATGCCAGTGTTATTTAATTTGGGATTTTTCTCACAGAAATTTGGCAGCATTAAATTTAATGACTCCTTGGCACTTTAAATTCTTTAAACTTTCTGGAAATGGTGGAGAGTATTTAATGGCTTGTTTTAGGCTGTGAGGATGTGAACACATCGATTTCTCGGAGGGTCCATAAAGCCAACTGTATCGCTCCCAAAGAAGAAGGTCTGTGGTTTCCTGTCATTGTGACTTGACCCAGTAGGAAGACAGCCAGCGTGTAGAGATCTGGCTGACCATCGAGAGCAGAAAATGCACATAGCCTGTAGAAATAGCTGGCAGCAGCAACTGTAAAGGTTACATTAGCCTGATGACCAAGCACACTGTTTCTAAACTTTGTGATGAAACAAAAAAGTGCTGCAATCCTCCTGACTCTTCGTCCAACTAGGTTAGCTTGTTACATACTGAATCATCCCTGGGCCTTAACCCTGAGCCCATTTATTGGTGTTTATATTTCAGAACTCGGGGCGCTGTAATTAAGTTTTAGCATATTTAGTCTTTTTGGATGGATAGTTCTGAAAGAAATCATTGCCACATCTGGTGAACAGAGGAAGGGCAACAAATCTAGCTGAGTCAGAGTGATTGGAATCAGAGGGTGTTTGCCTGGAGTGAAATCTTCACCATATGATGAAACTGGAGCACTGCACCAGTGCTACAGGACTGCGTCTGGTAAATTCACTTCCTGCGTGTCACTGTAATACTATTCTAGAACATTCTTGCTGTAACATGATGGATTTTATTAGGGTACAGTTAAGGAATTACATCTGTTCTAATAGAAATTCCTCCTGGCTTACATTATAGCAACATATTTCAGCTATGCTCAACGAGGGTCCAGTTTGCAGACACTCACAACTGTCTCTAATATTACAAAGTGAGAGAAAAATGGTGCCATCCTTGAATGTTTAACATCACATTAACACAGACATTAAACGAAGACTCCTAGTTGGACTCCTTTTACAAACAAAGCAGGTTTGGTTTGTAAAGCCTGAGATTAGTTTTGCTCTAGTTTAGACTTGTTCTTGTCATGGCCTCCTTTGCAATATAGGAGTAATGATTTCCTATTAAAATTAATGCAGTTTCTTCTCTTCGAAGTCTTAGTTTTGGAAGCTACTGCGACTGTGGTCACATTATAGTCCGTTCAGTCTGTTCTTAAAGGAATTTCAAATTTGCTTGAATAATTACCTTACACTAAGTATCTCCAGTAGGGTTACAACAAACTATTATTTTTATTATAATATAATCTGACAGGAATTTTGTTGTTTAATCTATTTATCGTCTGGCCTATAATATGTCAATGACTAGTGAAAAATGTCTGTCATGATTCCCATATACCCAAGTTGACATATTCAGACAGCATGTTTTGTCTGACCAACAGTCCTAAACCCAAAGGTATTAATTTTGCTATCATATAAGACTAAGAATCATACACACTGAAGAAGCTGGAGCCAGTCAATTTTTTGGCATTTTTGCTTAAAAAACCTTCCCCTTTCAGATTTCAGATTAATTTTCTGTCGATCAACAATTCAGCTCAACTATGGAGAGCAGATGGAGAGCTAAAGCTGCCGTAACCATATTTAAAATAGCAAATTTCCTACTGACATGTTGAATGTTCAGTTGATGCATTCCTCCAGTATCCTTACTGAAAGCCTTACCTTACGTTTTAGGAGTCTTTGGCTGCACATGCAGTCATTAAGGGGTTATTCGTCTCCATGCAGGCATCATTTAATGCCTGCAGTTCCGTGCCAGGCCCAGACAGAGGCAGTGTTTATCAGCCGTGCAGCTACTGACCCACTGGCCTGTTGGGATGCTGGGCTCGTAGCTCCTGGCTGCTATGCACCGGCCTGTGACGACCAGCTTGACTGGCTGCTCTGCCTACCTGTCTGCCTCCTACTTGTCTGCCTGTATCTGTTTTCCTACCTGTTCGGTAGTCTCTAACTGACAAACCTCTCTGTCTTATCGACAGACTACTTGCCCGGGCACCTCAGTGCTGCCTCTCTGGTCGTCTCCCATCCTGTTCCATTTTTTGCCCTGCCTGTCACTCTCACCGCAGTAGCTGCCGGCCTGTCAGTCTTTCCTACTCTCTGGTCGTCTTTTATCATCCTGTCTGCCTGGTTGCCTGTCTGGCTTCCCAGCTGAGGGATGTCTGGAAGAGGTGCTGGATAACAAGGACCCCGCAGACCCACCACTCGCATACAAGAAAGGAGACATGGAGGGAGGGGGAGGAGGCTGTGGCAGATGAAATAAACGGAGAAAAAGAAGGAGCAGATACAGTGAGAGGGTGTGGAGAGAAAAGGGTGAGAAGCAGGGAAGGAATGAACACATGGAGATAGACGTGCATTAAAAAGGAACAGACGACAAAGGGAGCAGATGGATAGGTGGGAAAGCAGAGCGTAGTGACTGAAAGAAGTGACAAGGAGAGACAAGCGATGGGGAGACAGAGACGAGGCATACTGCTTATTAAGAGGTTTACACTCTGCTGCCATTTCTTTATTGAATTAACACGCAGGTGTGCAATTAGTCTGAGGAGAAGAACTGTGACTCTATAGGGACTTGACATGCACAAAAACGCACACCTTCTTGTACACATGCGCACACACACAGGCAGCGTTGCACAGTCACTGTGATAAGACTTGCATCTGAATTGCAGGTGAGACGGTCTCCTGTAAAGTGCTGTAGTGAGAGTTAGACATTTAGAACTAATTTGTATAATACATAACTTTGACTGTAGCTAACCTCATCAGGCAACATTAGCCTATAGTGTCTCTTTCTGCATGATGCTGGGGCCAACGCTCTGCTCCGACTTCACTTAAAATGAACATTGAGAACCTGAGTGGCCATGAAATAAAGCTATGCATTAAAGTTATTAATTAAGAGTTATGAATCCTGCGTAGGGCTGAAACAATCAGACAAATAATCGGTTAGTCATGTGCCAGGAAATGAATTTAAGACTATATTGATAATCGATTATTCTTTTGTTGCGGATTCTGTATGAGAGGATTTGCTACTTTTATGTATTTTGTATCATAGTAAATTGAATATTTTTGTAGTTTTGACCATTTATCCACCAGAAAATGCCATTTGAACATGTAACCTTGGGCTCTTGGACATTGTGTTGGGCATTTTTCACTATTTTCTGACATTTTATAGGCTACAAAAGGAATTGATTACTCAAACAAAATCATTAACAGATGAATCAACAATAAAACTTTTGTTTAGCTCTAATGCAGGCAGATGTGAGAGATGCAGTGAATTGAATTAAAATATACAGTACAATAGACTCAGTAGAATTTCGTGCACGAAAACAGGTGTTATTCTTCATTAAAAATGTCCAACTCAGGTACGCAGCTAAACTCCCTCTGCCTTTCATTCAGTGTGGAGGGATTGCTCGTAGCATTAGCCTACATGCTATTTGCTGAGCTTGTAATTCTATGTGTGTGTGAGTGTAAGAGGGCGGGAGGGAGGATTTTGTATCAACCTCTCTGTGTGTCTTTGATCAGCAGGGCAGAACCCAGAATCCTCATTCTCCACATTGCTTCGTGGAGCGATAAGAGGAGTTGTAGCTTGCTAGCTTACACCTCCCACGCCCATTTCTACGATACACAAACACACGCATACACTCACTTGCACTCTGCGCACCATATATCACCCAGGGATCTGCCCTTTTGAAGACGAATTACATTCTCTGTCCTGTCTCTCTCAGCCTCTCCCTTTTCTGACTAGCGCACACACAAAATCTACAAATTGAATTAATGCACGGCCAAGTCCAAGCTACTTCAGATTTCCTGCCATCCATTCAGAAAAACCTAATCTTTTTTTCCGCCCTCCCTCCTCCTCCCTCTCGTGTGTCTCGGCCCATGTGTCGTCTTTCCATGCCTTTTGTAGCTGTGGTCAGCGTGGAGCCATCTTTGGAGCTGCATCCACAGTTCTAACTAGCTTTCCGTAGGGGAAGGCCCGTCAGACAGCACATAACAAAGGAATGTGACCTGACTGTCACAGCTGATAGTGATATCTGCGGCCTTGTGTGTTAATTTGCACCCTACCAGTAGCTGCTGGTGGAGCTCAGCTGTTTCCTCCAATACAAGTCTGACGTCGTAATATTACAGCAGTTCTTACAGTGAACCCTTTTATCTACATTGGAAAATACTTAACTTGTGGTCCAAAGTCAAATCGTGGATGGCAGTGTGGGAATGATGCTCGTAAACAACCTTCTTTTGGAGATAAGAAGCTGCACCTTTCATTGAGCAATGAATCCTTCAATCCTAAATGTTGATGGCCATCTGCTGTGTTGGCACGCCGCAAGGATTTTGTGGTGACACTTTCTCCTAAAGTAAAGCTTTAGTGTGTGGTGCCTGATAAAGCTGTCATCACACAACACATATGTTTGTTTTGTTCAATTTTACCCACATTTTAGGACTCACATCTTTCAGGATTACGTTTCAGATTAGGGCTGGTTGATTAGGGCTGGTTGATTGACAGAAATTTAATTTGCAACTATTTTGATAATCGGTTAATCATTTTTTAATCGGCTTTTGACTGTTAGTACAAAACAGGCAATTTGAAAATATCAACTGGGGCTTTGGGAAATTGTGATGGGTATTTTCACAATTTTCTGATTAGAGCTGAAACGATGAATTAATCGATTAGGTGATCAAAAGAAAATGTATCTGCAACTATTTAAATAAAGTAGGCAAAAATGTTAAATTATTTAATTTTAATCACTAAATGATTAATTACTTAATCACGAAAATAAATGCCACATTAATCAACAATGAAAATAACTGTTTTGATTGATATTTTGTTTCCATAATGTAATTTCCTGATGGGTCACAGCAGATTATTGTTGAGCTGTTGCACCAGTTCCACTTGGTTATCAATAACTGAATGTGACTGCATGCATGGTTTGACATTACCCATGGCCCATGGCCACAAAAAAGTTACTTTGTGGCCACCAAAAACTCCATGCAGGTGGCCCTGGCCACCAAGTTTCATCGCTATACTGCGAGCCTTCGCCAAAGCAACGTTACATTTCCACAAACATCCCAATTCCTTAATAAGGAAATATAGACTGTGAAATAAGAGACTGTGAGAGAATATATGCACCATATGTTTACAAAGAACCTTTCTGGATTGTTTTTACATAACTTTACATTTTGGCCACTAAATTGTACTTTGGCCACAAATGTAGGGGCTTGGTGGCCCATGAGGCCAGAGCTTAAACATGTTGCGTCTATCCCTAGCATGTATAATGTACAGGATTTCCTGATTGATGCTTAATATAGGCCTACATGTTCTTTTATTCACAACACTTTTAAGGAATTGCTCTCGCTCATTTACTCTGTTTCACTCTGGCAAATTAATAATGATGAATAAATCACTTCCTCCAGTAGAGCAACATTACTTATAAGGAGGGAAAGTATCCCCCACATACTAATTAACCTGGGCATGTTTTGTCATGATCCCTGTCAAAGACTTCTCTTAACATGATGCGCTGACGTAAAAACAGAGCTGTCTGCCGTTGGATTTTGGCTCGGCGCGGGCAGAAAAGTGGGCATCTGGTGGAGCGGCACCTCTGTGCTCGTGGTGGTGTAACCTGGCACCGGCTGCAGAGAGGTGGCAGCGGGATGGCAGCATAGCAGGCAGACAAACAGAGGGAGCGGGCACTGTATCCAGGACGAGCAAGGTCGCCGGCAGGTTGATTGAATGCTTGTAGGAGTGGGTGACCTCCTTCGCTTCCCCTCAGTGGCAGGAGAGAGAGGAGAACGAGGGGAGGATGGAGCAGGAGAGGAGGGAGTTAAGAGCTTGTATTGCTGCTGTCTGTCCCACTTTCTCTCTCCCCTCTCTTTCCTTCTGTCTCCATCTCTGTCCCTGTGGTCACACTCACAGACGTAGTACAGTATACTTCCATACATACTTAGCAGGGCACAGTTAAACGCCCTCTACATGCAGTCTACATGTTGACCTTGACCTTGTGTTCATTATATACCATTAATGCAACGCCTTATAATTTAGAGCCTATGTTATATGTATCTGTGACTTTGTCTTTGTCTCAGCCGGGTCCTTTTTTTATTTTTCACAGGGCAGATTATTGTACATTAGCACAGCCATGGTTGCCATGCAGCATTGATCACACTTAATCACTGTGGCAGACGAGCAGGTTGGTGAGTCAGCAGGCGTGCACGGCCATGTGTGTCAGGGGGGTCTACCACTGAAATGTAACAGGCAGGCTTAAAACCTGGCCATCAAGTGCAAATGTGAAAAGCACAGCAGGGCTGACCTGTGGAGGGCAGAGAATGAAGAGGAGGGAGAAGGTGAGAATTTAAAGGAGTAGTTCAATATATGCATTTGACATAAGCGTATTTGATTGGTTGTTTTTTTTGCCAAGAGTTAGGGGAAAACACCAATACACAAAATATGAACACAACAAGCCTGGCAAGCACTTCTAAAGCGCATTAATTATTGGGTTACATCTTATTTGTTTAATGAATTCAAAATCCAAAGTGTAAAAATGACAAGTTGTGGTTTTACAGGGTGTTCTGTGCCGGACTATTTCTTGGCCGGGTGCGATGACTTCCTGGAACCTCACTGTCACAAATGATTAGTGAGCTTTAGAGGTGAGTTTTTTTTCGAATTATGGACTGAGCCAGACTAGCTATTTCCCTTTGTTTCCAGTATTTATGCATCAGCTATGGCTGATGGCTGTGGCTTCATTTTGAGCATACAGACATGAGAGTGGTGTCGATCTCATCGTCTAACTCCGCAATAAAGCAAATAAGCGTAACAGTGCAGCCATTGTTGATGGTTCTTTTTTCTTTTTACATTGAGTTTTTTAGGCCCCCTCTCTGATTCATGCCTTGTTTGCACTTTGATTTCTTTTGCCTTCCGTCCTTGTTCTTCAACCCTTCCCTCTTGTTGCTGTCGCCTTCTCTCTCCTTTCACAAACCTCTCTCACTTTTTCTCCAGACTCTCTACCTTCAGGCCTTGGAAGGAGCCTTTAAACTCCCACACTCTCACTCCTTGATGGCCTCCATTGCTGCCCGAGATAGATTTGCCTGTTGTATCTCTTCATGCACAACCTCACAATGCAATTCAGTTGCATATCGCATGCAGGCCTCCATTGTCTGCTGTCTTTGAGGAGCATTTCTCGCTCCTTCTCCCCCATCGCACATCCACTAACACCCGTTCTCCACGCTGGGTTTTTACTGCTACGATAGGGATACATGCTTTGTCTGGAATCCAGCCATCCGGATGTTTCAAACAGGTGCCCATATTCACCCTGTATCTATGACTGCTGAGATATGTGGCCGGGATGATGAGTGTGTGTGGGTGTGTATTTGTGTGCGTGTTGGCAGTGACTCTTGTATCCTCTGGGGGGTCATCGGGGGCACTCACTGTAAACAGATCTTTGTGGGCATCAGCAAATCTCCTGGCTGGAACACGTGCTCTATACCATTCTATAATTTTCTCTTTCTCACACGCACGCATGCACACATACACACACACATACAGGCAGGCACATAAACACTCCCACCCATGCATTCACACATATTCCTTATCTGTTTACCAGTGGTTTCAGTCTCGCCCCCTCTCTCTCGCTGCAGACTCTTTGTCACACAGTCTCTCTCTACCCCTTTCCCTGACAGTGGGGCCTCTCGCTTGCTTTACCGTTTCCAGGAAGCGGGTAAAACCAGTCTTGAGTTTCCCTCCCCTCCATTCCAAGCTTCCAGGTGGAGAAAATAGACTCGGCTGTCACCCATGTCCAGATCTGTCCCCACGTTGGAGTGGAAAACAAACAGTGGAACTGGCTGACAGGTCCAGGGGAACGTGAGAAACCTGCACACTGTTTGAACAGCGCCCAAGACGACAAATGAAGGGTTGCATTCAGAGCTGTGCTGTTGCACTTCACCCAGTTCCCTTTCTCCTGTCGTGTCATTCGTTTGTCATTTCTTCCACCTTTTACCTATTGCCAGACAAACAGGGCAAATAACTCTGTTGCCATGACTGAAGCTCTCCCATACATCACAACCTGCTGTTGCACATCATTTTTGAGCTTCATAAATAGTCACCTGCGCGCTCAGCTGGTACAGAGATGCTGAGCTGTCAGATGGTTTAGTTACTTTTAAGGTGTGAACTCGATAATATGCTGCTACAACAATTATATGCTCTTATGTTGAAAACTATTCTAAATTAAGCTGTGATGACTCGTAGAAGGAGAGCGATGTTGAGTCGCTTCTCAGAAACCATCATCAATCATGGGATGGCATTGTCTATTTCCTCTTCCAAGTAGCACCTACTACCACTGGGTCCCACCTTTTTTTTTTTTTTCACGTCGAGTCTCAACTCGTGTTAGCACTGTGTAGTAAAACTGGGATGCTCTCAGCATTTACAGACTGCACTTAAATTATACATTTTAGCTACAAATTATGCAGTTTAATGTGACAAGCGTCATAATATGAACACAAGGGGTCTTTTTTTTTTTTTTTTTTTACAAAGAGGTTTTTGAGGATGCTAATTTTAGGTGTCACACACACCATCTCCCCTCTGATTAAATAAGCTTTTACTATTAATGGTTATTTCCTTATTTTAGTCACAGATGTTTCAGTAAAGAGTGTATACCACTTTATGATTGATTCGTTTGTTTGTTTTAAATATTGTATTGACAGTAGTTTTGTCAGGCTGCCAGGCAAAGAAAACCGATTCTACGAAAGTCCTGGTAAACTTCTCACACAACTGCTTTCTTCGATTTTGGCAGGTCTATCAGTGAGCAGTGTTTTTGGCAGAGCTCCCTCTTGTGTGTGCGATAGTTGTTTGCTGAGTTTCAGGAAGGCTCACTTTGCCAACAGGCCTGAAACAATAGAGCACGGTTTTCTCCGCCTGTTGCAGCTCGGCGTAGGTCTTCGCCTGCAAGAGCAAGAGGGAAACTCCGGACTTGCCACCTCCTGCCTCTCCTCCTCCCCCTTCTCCTCCTCCTTCACCTCCTCCCCCTCTTCCCCCCTCACTGATGACTCAGAGAAATGTGCTTGGCTCGGCTCCCGCTGCCAAAGCGCAAACCGAGGCCTGATGAAAACGGAGTGAAACTGACAGAAGATTCCTTTATAAGAATTTGGCTGGATAAAGGCTTTAAGCTATATCAGATGTGCCAGGGTTCAATAAGTGCAATAAAAGACAAGGATTTGTTGAAGACAGACCAAATGGGTTCATGTTTCTAAACTGTGCTGTCGCGCTGGAGCCGGATGAAGGCAGCCAGTTGCTGCCAAACACAGTTGCAAACATCGTAGCAGTGTTTCGAGGCTATGCGTTCTTGAAAAAAAATTGCTGATAAGAGTTAGTTATGCTGATTTATGCTGTCTGTTTTCTATAAAATGGACTTAAATTTAAGGCCTTTCTGACACAGTGATTGATGTCTGTGTTTTCAAGTATCTGTTTTCTTTTACCTTCTATAAAAAAAAAAACATTTGGCTGGAAAAAATAAAAGCTTTATTTCTATATTTAATGGCTATAAAATATGATCTCATATTGGTAAAATAGATGTCATTTGTTGAAACAGATTTTAACCCAAGTGCTTTGTTTCAACACGAACGCCTCAGGTATATTTCTTCATACTTAATTTATTAATGATGGCGTCTCATTTTTGAAGGTATTACGATCTGTCTAAAATGGTTGACTGGACAGAAGAAGTTAATTTGAAATAATCACCATCATGTTACAAATTTTTGTGTAATACTTTACTGATGACTGGGATCGAGGTGATGATATAAGAATAAGAAACTAAATAAAATAAATAACATAATTGGCTCAAAAATTGTGTTATTTCACTTAAACATTTCAGTTGGCTTATCAAAAGAAATGTCTAAATGATTCAGCTGTTTGTGTAGAATAATTTAAAAGCTAGAAACTCCTTTCCTTTCCATTCCCTTTGAAATTTCAATAATTGCTGTCTACTATTAGTAGTATAAAAATTTAAATCAACTCACTCACAATAAGAGCACTTATATATTTAACAATATGTAAATCAAAACTGGGTCCAACAGGTCGGTTAGGGACTGTAGGTCTACTGCTCATTTGCTTTTCTCTGGTAAAACAGACAAAAATGTACTCATTAATTTCACTGCCAAATAAGCATAACACTATTATTCATTTTCTTATCACGGGTACAACTTGCGTTTTTATTTTCACAGATTAATTATAAGAGTATCAGTCATTTTCTTAATAGTGGTAATAGCCCATATATAAATTTCCCCCATGTGATCTCCTTTACACACACATTTTACACTTATTTATATAATTAATAAAATGTGTTGTCTCTCCTCTGCAATACAGACCAACATGGCTGACATATTATTATTGTTACCATAAATTGAAAAAAAACATGCAAGCCAAGGCTGGGAAAATGACTTGCCTCTGTTGTTTTGGTTTTGGCTCCATTAAAAACATATGTCATCTACTGAAAATCATATAAATTGGGAAATGCTCTATCTTTATTGATAGGTTTAATAGGTTTTATGAAAATAAATGGATGAACAGGCACACATTTTTAAAATCAATGAGTTATTGTAGTTTTGGTTTTTGTTAAATTAGTTTGAATGAACATGTTGAGGGCTGTGTAAATTAGGTTTTAAATTTGAAAGAGTTATCCTAAACAACATTTTCTTGGGTATTATATATTGTCCTCAATTATGGATAGTAAAAAATATATCTAAAGCAATTTCCATGTAATGTCGATAAATATTGAAACACATGACATGGACTTCCTGTATGCCAGTGGGATTTTCAATGATTTTGCAGAGTGACTCATAAACGGTTTTCTGGATGACTTATCATTCTTGTTGTTTCTTGTCCGACCACTTGGCTCTTTCATTTAGGTTTTTATGTGTCATCATGGCCAGTCTGTAGCACCAGAACATTAAAATGGTAACTTTGGCATTTCTGTCCAGTCGGCCTTCCAAACTTGGCTATTCTTAGTGAAGCACTTTTAAGCAGTTGAACTGTGTGAAGGTCTGTGTATCTTCATGTTTGCATTCAGTTGTGTGCTTTTGTAGTCACTATTTAGCAATGAGAGGCCTTCTCCTCATCCATCAGTCTATCTCCTCCCAACTGTTAGGGTTAAAACTCCAGCAGACACTTGATCTTTGTCTCTAATAAGAACGAATATTAGTTGCGACAGATCTTGTATGCCTCGGTTTATCTTTAACTTCTGCTCTATCTCATTGTTCATTTTCTTTGTTTCTTTCTTTCTTCCTTCCCCACCTCTGTATGTCAGAGATCTCACATAACATAACCAACAGGCCCTGATTTTTGTCAGAAATATGAAGTCCTTGTCACACTCAACATTCAACTTTGAATAAGAAATCTGGACAAACCTAAAAATATAATATTAGAAGGCACTTCACACAGATGGTTAAATGTGTTGATAATAGCGCAGCAAATATTCTTGGCAGTGCTTTATAGTGTATTAGGTTTAAGTGTTGGCTGTAATATATTTGGCCAACTACAATAGCTGCTCTAAAGCTAGCATTGTTGAGGGGGTCCCCCAGGGCTTGTATGTTGGCCCTGCACAGTTTCTTCTCTGGAATAGCATCTGCTTTGTTCTTGGCTCTGAAGTATCATCCTTCAGATCACATATCTAACCGCTATACTGATCTTAATAGCTTGAGCCTACGGCCCCCTGATACACACTCTCAGACACACAGGCAAACACCCACAGAGACACTATCACAGAAGCACAGTTGCTCTTACAAAGGGCATACACACACACGCAGAGTCATGCACAGAGCTAATCGAAAGCCTTGTGCAACACTGGTGATAAATCTGTTTAAGGAAATGGCCCACTGTAAAGGACAGAGCAATATCCCCCAGCTATTTCGGATGCTGTTTAAATGTGTGTACGTGAGAAAGAGAATACACTGGCTCCTTTATCTATTTATTTAGCACTCTTGAGTGTATATGATTACATCACAGTTGGTCCATATGAATACTTTGTGTGTGTGTGTGACAGTACATTCCAGCTTCTCTTTTGTGTGTTTATTCCACAAGAAATTAGTTTTGTGCAAACTAATGTTTAGGATGAACCTGATTTAACCTCTTTGTTGTCTGTATGCTTTAACAGGCATGCTTTATTATAGCAAGTGCAGCTGATGTACATATTCGTCTGTGTGTGTGTGTGTGTGTGTGTCACACAAAAGGGTTCAGAGAGGTTTTATATGGTCGGCCCTGTTGCTGGTAGAAGTCCCTGTGGGAGCTAGAGAAGCGGAGCAAGACAGGAAGAGAGCATGAGATGTATCGTGTGTGTGTGTGTGTGTGTGCCTTAGACAGCAGCAGAGCGACAGTTTGTTTGAAGCCTGTCACTGAGACTAGCATCAAGCATCACCTCAACTCTTTCCCTTCAGCCTGTAATCACACACACACACACACACACACACAACATACATCTCTTGCTCTCTGTTCCTCTCTGATGCACGCAAAAACACACTTCTATTCTGATTTCCTTCTCGTATTAGTATAACAAAAGGCAAAGAGCAAGAAAATATCAAACCCTCCAGCTGCAGGTATTTTATTATCTCCCGTCCTCCCTGTCCAGGCAGTTAATCTGTCTTGTCCATCTGTCAGACAAACAAGAAGACATACGCACACAAACACAGGTTGTCTTGTCAATCAGACTGCACTTCTTTTTTTTTTTTTTTTTTTTTATTTACATGTTGGCTCCATCTGGACTCCTCTGAGGTTGGCATATTTCAGGTCTGGGAAAAGATGTAGAAGGAGGGACAGCATTCAGTGGAATAAGACCAAAGACCTACCACTATGTAATTATTTTAGATAAACTAATTTTCTAATTTGAATAATTGCTCAACTGAATCACTCCATAGTTGTAGAAAAACAAGTGAAAACAGATTTATACATATTTAGATGACTGCTAATTTTGGTAAAGGTGTGTCTTTACTGAAGCTGAAACTTGTAGGCCCTGGTGCACATGACCTAGATTACTTGATGCCACACATCTCCAATAGGAAGTTGAAAGTAAGAAATACTGTCTTTGGTTAAAAATGTGCCAGGGAAATTCCTTTGTGATTCACACTAAGTTGTTGCTGGCTTTTCAGAATCTGGGTTGGTGTAGGGTTTGGTAAAGTCCACCACCCTCTGGTCTCTTCCTCACCTTGTCTGAGTGTCTGGGGATGGGTGGATGGGGAGGGATGGAGAGTAGGCGTGGACCGACAGGTTTTCACCCCTGCCCTTTCATAGTGAGATACAGTCTGGGTGATGACACTGAGTCATCCTTGCTTTCTAAGCTCTTCTCCTTTCTTATTAGTATTATCCATCTTGGCTCCTGTTCTCACCACACCCTATCCTGCCACTTTTACACACACTGTGCAGCGTGTGCTGTAGGTCCACACAGTCCCCTACAGGCGTTTTTTTCTAAATCTGGGTCAGGACCCAATTGAGAGTTAAGGGAAGATTAAAATGTGCCTCAAATATTCTGAGAAACGTGGCATGTACAAAACAATTGCCTTTGCTTTTTAACAGAGACTTGTATCCCTGCTATGTGAGGATGAAATACACTGAAGCCTGTAGATATGTCATTTTTATGTCACAGGGAGAGAGTTGCATCACTTGTACAGTACAGAACCCATGCTACAGATAAGTAAACACAATTGCTTGAACAATCTGTCAAGGAAAAAATATGTTGAAAATATGTTAAGTCAAACTGTCTCCCAAACTGTTTGGTGATTGCCAGCTTTACTCAGATTCAGTACAGTGCTGCCATTGTACTGTGCATAGATCTTCTACATCATGTTGTTAATTCATTTGGTTCACAGAAACATAGGGATTGTGTTGTCTTTTTAGCAATGCTAGAAGCATGGCTTCGGGGATGGCAGGGTTGGTATGTCTGTCTGCACGTCAGTCAGTCAACCACTTTGGTCCAAATTGAAGTATCCCAACAACTATAACATGGATTGCGATGGAGTTCAATACAAACATTCATGGTTCTCAGATGATGAATTGTAATGACTTTGGTGATTACCTGACCTTTCGTCTAGTGCCACCATGGGGTTCACATCTGTGGTTTTGAGTGAAATGTCTCAACAACCATTGAATGGATTGCTATGAAATTTGGTACACAGATGGTTCCCAGAGGATTCATTGTAATAACGTTGGTAATCATCTGACTTTCCAACTAGTGATGTCTAATACTTTGGTTTTTGACCAAATACCTGCAAAACTGCCTCAGCTGTACTTTGTGTTTAGGTCTAATTAGCAAATGTTAGCATGCTAACATGGTAAACACTATGTTAGCATAACACCTGCATGTTAGCATTGTCATTATGAGCATCTAAGCATCCTAAAGTTAGCATTTATCTCAAAGCACTACTGTGCCTAAGCACAGCCTCACAGAACTGCTTGCATGGCTGTAGACCCTTAAGCTTAGTTGACACAAAGACTTGTAGCAACATCTGGACTCTATTACATAAGAATACACACTCCTGGCACATACATTTCAATTCCAACTACTACATTAAGCCAACATTTTCCTGAGCAAGACCTCCTGGGATTGAATATTTCATTTCTAAGAAAGACCTGCAAACAGTAGAAGCTTGTCACCCCAGGCAAGAAACATCATGAGGTCAAATGTACTGGCATGATTTTCATGTCCATAACTTCATAACCTAGATCATGATTGTAAGGCCACCCTGGAGCTTAGCCAATGTAAATATATGTTTGGCTGTGCCGCCACAGTTGACCTGAGTGGGATATCTGAAATATGGGAATTTCATCTGCAGCATATTTCAACTTTTTTGATTGGAATTTGCAAATCTGCTTTAGACGAAGCTTGACACTTAACATGCTGATACTTGACTTTATTGAAATTATGTGTGACACTTGGCCTGTATAAGAGTAGCTGTAAACCGATCAGCCATAACATTAAGACAGCATAACATTATGACCGGTCTGCGGCTATGAAGCCCCATATGCAACAAACTGCAATGCTCTGTGTTCTGACCACTTTTGGTAGGTACTGACCACTGTAGACCGACAAAATACCTACAAGACCTGTTGTTTTGGAGATGCTCTGACCCAGTTGTCTAACCTTCACAGTTTGGCCCTTGTCAAAGTCGCTCACATCCTTCCGCTTGCCCATTTTTCCTGCTTCAACACATCAACTTGGAGGACAAAATGTTAACTTGCTGCCTAATATATTGTCTAATATCTCACAAGTAGTCAGTTTCCCTCAGGAATCACTCCTGCCCTCGAGCCCACAGGGAATCTGACCCCCAACATCATGCAACAACAGTCATGCAGAGAAGGAAGCTTTTCCAGGGAAAATAGCTCAACCGAACTGAAACACAAGTTATTTCGTTGAGAGGCTTGTCACCTAGACTCCATGCTTCATTTAATTTTGTTCGGGGCTGTCACTCATGGGAATCGACTCTTACTTTAAAACTGAGCAGCAAAAGATAAAGTTACCATTACAATCAAAAGGAAAGTTGATGAAAAATGTTAAGACAATAACATTTTCACCAACTCACATCTGCCAAGGTTCAAAGACACAGGTGAGCGTGAGATCAAAAGGCCATAAAGCTGACAGTGAGCTGTCTCTTTAAGAACCTATTATCACAGTCTATACATGGTGCACACACTAGTGTGTGACTCAAACTCTTTGACCTGCAGAGAGATTCTTCCTATGTAGAATACTGGTGTGAATACTGGCACGTTGCCTAAAAGAAACATGTTTTTTTCTTGTTGCCATGTTTCTGCATCTGCATATACATTAAGCAGTGGCAGAAAGTAACTAAGCAGTTTCACTCAAGTACTAGGTGTCGATTTGAGATACTTCCATTTTTCAGTTTGCAGTATTTCCATTTTATGCAACTTTGTACTTCTTCTCTTCCTTTTAAAGGATTATATTACATTTTTGACTCCACAATTATTTGAGAGCTCCACCTCAACCAGCTATGACATTAAAACGCTGTTATAACAGTAATAAAACACTATATGAAATGGGCTATTTTACATATTTTTGCAAGTATATTTTTAATATCTTAAGCAATATTTGGAATGCAGGACTTTTAAGGAGTATCTTTACATTGCTGTATTTATACTCAAGTAAAGGTTCTGAGTACTCCTTCCATGATTGACATTAACATACGTATATGCTGAAACGTTGCTTTTTTTATTGAGTTCATCATTTTCAGGTTGTGCACAGAGATCAATTTAGGATAACACCCACTATAAATAACAAAAGAGGTGACACAAAACCATACATCACAAATTCATCTTTGGATTGCTAGAAAGAAAAATCTTTTTATTTATTTTCTGGCTAACTGAACGTTTCTCAACATTGTGAAAATAAGACAATAAAGTGAATAAGTCACCCATGACCAGAGCATGAGTCTGTGAAAAGGCCAGCGAGTGGCCGTGATGGTGCGTCATGCGGGACAAAAAAGGCAACCGAGGCCTTGTTTGAGGAAGGAAGTCAAAGTACTTAAAAATAGATTTGGTTTGCTCGTATGGTTTTTATCTCTTAATCCTGCATCTTTTCTCTGCTACTCTCTCTCTCTCTCTCTCTCTCTCTCTCTCCCTCCCTCTCTCACACACACACTCACACACCCAGGCAGCAGGCTGTGTGATGTGGTGGGAAGACCTCGGGAGGTTTGGCTCCTGGTGGTTTCTGGGAGCAGCACCAGCATGGTGACTTGATCCACGCTCAGTAACTGGATTGGCTTGATCTGGTCTCACCATAGCCATGGTGATCTTGTTCTGCCTGGAGATTGAGAGGGCCTGGGTCGGGGGTTACTGAAAAAGAGAGAGTTTTTGTTAAAAGGCAGGCTGGCTAGAGTTGATCAGGAGTGTGTGTGTGTGTGTGTGTGTGTGCGTGTGTGTGTGTGTGTTTTGAATGGGGCTTTTTGTTCCAACGTGACTCACCGTGTTCTAGCCACGGTTGGTGCCTGAAGGGAGAGATGGAGGGAGGGTGAACGGCATAGAGGGAAAAGAGTTGATGTGGTTAAGTCATTAGGAAGACTGCATGTTCGGTTGCAATGTCAAGCTTCGGCCTACTTCTCCGATGAATCAATATACCAAATGCCTGCCTGTGAAAGAGACTCACAGAGAAGTAAAATTAGATCTATCTTTTGGTTCGCCTGGCTCCGGATCATTTTAACTTTCAGCCAATTCCTCCACAGATTGTGTGCGCTAGCACGGCTAAAAGTACCTTCGATACAACATCAGTCAAACCAGATGGTGCATGTGATTGCTCACTACTGCATATAACTTTGTCAGCGAAATTTTATCTGTGTTTGCCTGTGTTTGTTTATAAGTATTGGTGCTTTAACAAGTACTGTAAGCTATTTTACCCCACAATCTTCCCTTACATTTATGTTCACTTGAACATACTTGTACTATACTCAGAGAGCCGAAGTGAAACTGGAACTTCCAGATTCTGTTTCAGAAGTAAGAAAACCTCATTCAAAATCCCACTGACATTTAACACTAATAACTAAAAATCCAGCCTCGGAATAGAGTCTTTCTCAGGAGTATTTCGTGTGGATTCATATGTTTAGCTGAGGGAAAAAACTATCAATTATCATTGTTTAGTCTATTTCTGGTTTTTAGCTGCCTTTAAGGAACACCAGTTCCCATGAGCCCTAGATCATCGCAAGTTTAACCAAGTCACAGCTCGATGAAAATGGCAAGTCCATGAACAAGTCGAGGGGCCGTGATGAGCTCAGACATGTCTGTAATAACAGCAGGACAGAGAGCAGCAGAGGCTATAGGGGTTTTCAGACAGCAGAGATTACAGCTAAAAAAACTGGAAAAATTACTTTGCAAGAGAGTGTATTGTGTATATGAACGAAAATTGTTAAAAAAAATCGAATGGCAAAAGCTGAAGTGAATGCTGATTTGTCTTAAAATATGGAAAGTAAACTCGGAACATGCTTCATTCTTTCAGAAAGACAGAGTCAAGAAATGCCGAATGACAGATTGCATTGAGTAACAGAAGCTAGTGGAATACAGGCTGACCCGGACATGACATCATGACTGTGGCTCTCTGTATCTATATGTTAAAATGTTATGAATCAAATGCCCACCACCTGTTGCTTGCAAACGCATACACACACATGCACACATCACCAGTTTTTCTTAGACACCCCTTCTTTGTTCCCCTGCACTCGTTGTCAGCCAAGTGTGAAAGAAACCTCTACTTGAGGCCCACCCATGGCCACCTCTCTGGAGGTGGTCACGCACTCGTTTACCCCTCCACCCCTCCACTCCAGCACCATTTGCCATGGATGTTTCAAAACCATCTGACCTCGCTGTGCTAACGGGTGGCTATTTTGGGAGAGGGATGGCAAAACCGTCTGCTACTCGCAACGGCCATCGGAAAAAAGAGGGATTGCTAAGAGGGAGTGCTCGCAGGGCTAGTTGGTGAAAAGGGAGTGTGTGTGGGTGTGTGTGTAGGTGGGGGGGTCCTCCTGTGTATGCATGTATGTGTGTGCATGTGTGTTCACAGCCAACCTCACCAGTGACCGAGTGTGGCATTGGAGTCCTGTGTCGGTGTAGGCCATAGGGACTGCTGTTGAAATTGGAGATTTCATACTCTTGCAAAACCCAGACAGACGCGCTGAGGTTCATTCTCTGGCAACTGCATGTTGTCAGTTCAGTCTTTCACCCACATCATTATCAACATCTTGTTTTTGTAAAGGCAAAAACAGGGAGTTTTGCTTAATGCGGATCAAAAACCATGCTCACTTTTTGTGGTGATTCAAAGTGTGTGCTGATGTGCAGAAACTTGCGCATGCAGTTCCTACATGTTTAGCATATCTACATTATGCCCAGCTTATGGAAATTTAAAAATAAATGTATCCATTTAGCATGGGGCACTTGGCAGACAAGCCACCTGTGCTTGGTGCTGCTTTGGACAGAAACAGCCCATAGTGAAATAAGCAAGCCCAAAGGGAAAGAGCCTGATCAACAGGTTGGGCAATGGAACATGCCAGCACCTCTCTCTGTTTGCATCTGAAACATCATCTCCCCCGGTGGGACTTGACTAATGCAAGAAAGAAAACATTTAATGGTCAAAGGCATGAGTCATCACGCTTGACACTTGTAACTGAGCAAAAAAACTAGGCACATGTACTAACAGCTTGCGAAGCTTTAGGATTGCTTTAAAGTGGCCTAATCCTGTGATAAACTGAACTTAAATCATTTTCCGAGACACTTTTAAGCTCTTGATTCATGTGCAGTATTTGAAAAGTAAATGTAATTTATTGCCTTCTAATGGATCTTATTCCACTGCTGTATCAGTTCATCTTACATACAGTCCTTTTAGACTTTGCAGGCGTGTTGCAATCCATGTGACTTGCAATAAGATTTTCATCCCACTCTAAGGATAAAGACATTTTACATTAAACACTTGCATGCGCGCACGCACACACACACACACACACACACACATACACTGCGGACTGGTCTGTTGAGTGAGTGGGCCAGTTCCTCCTACTATTTCTCTTAATGTGTCCCTTGTGCTGGAGGTGTGGAGCTGCCAGCATTGTTCACTAGCTACACTGGACGGTAACAGCTGTGTGCATTTACCAATGATAAACACACACAGTTAATGTGGACATGTTAGCCTTATAACCACATTTAGTTATTGTTAACAGCGGGTGTTTTGAATATAGGATATGAGGAGCTGTATTTAAAGTTTGTAGGTGTGAGTTAATCTGGCTTCCTGCCTTTGCTTTTTTATCTGCGAATGTCTGTGGGTCTGTTCAGTGTCTGGCAGAAACGCAGCACAGATAAGGCGTGTCTGCGTGTTTGCAAATCCTAGACTGGTCCCACTGGACTATGTAAGCAGTTCCTCCGATGCAGCTCCAGGGTGTGGATCGCATGTTTTACGGCTGGGCTTCCTGAAGTAGCTCCTGGTGCAGGTTCATAGGTATTATGGGTAAGCCTCGAGATGCAGCTCCAGGGTTGGGCTCATAGGCATTATGAATGGGCCACACGATGCAACTCTTTCGGTGGGGCGTGTCACCGGCCACCTGCAGTTAAACTGCTTTTCATGTTTTTTGGTGGATCCTCAGGTCTTATTAAATATTGGATAAGTAGGATAGTTGGCAAGAAAAAGATAAATTTTCCTTCCTATTTTCTTCAAATTCACTAGATAGGTGCTTTCCGCACAGCTCAGGTGTGGCATGAGGTTTCATACGGTTTAATAACAAATGAGCGAGGATTGATATTGAAATGCTGCAACATCAGAGTGACAGAGCACAGTGATCAGCTCTCGATTTTATTGTAACTAAGTTTCACGTGACGTTTCCAAGCAGTTTACAATTTGCTTTGTTCAGCGCAGTTAATAATTTGGTGGGAGGATTTGAAGGAATTTCACGGTTTGCCTCAGGCATTCACACAAACACTGACCACAGATTCTTTAGACATGAATAACACTGATATCAACAAATACCAGATAAGGTACTGAATACTGCTGCAATTAAAGAGTGTCTATTTTAAAACTTCTCAAAAGCTGCAGCGTTTCTCTCATTCTTCTTTCTTTGAGAAAACAGTCGCCGTCTTTTTTTTTTTTTTAAAGTGAAAGTGTTTCGCTGGCAAACAGCACCATGTAACATAGAAACACAATGATCTAGCTCATCAAACATTTGTGTGAGAGAGTATTTTATATGCATGGAATGTCTGACTCAAGAATCGTGTGTGTGTGTGTGTGTGTGTGAGCGACAGTCATCGCACATCGTCACACAGGCTGAGCTAAACAAGTTTAGTTAGATCGTTTACACATTTCTCCTCTCCACTTTCAGTTCACGGGACTGTCTCTTTAGCTGTCACTTTGCATACCGAATGGAGGCCAATCTACTCCATTTTACATAGCAGTTGAAGCCTGCTAACATACGTTCTCTTTTCAAGAACTGGATAAGCTTCCTGCTCCTACCTCATGTGTGTTATACTGTAAACGATTCTTGAGTGGCTCCACCAATGTCTTCAGCCATAACAGATGTTCTGAATAAAATGAAATGAAAATATTTTGGGACTAGCCATTGTAAATGGAAAACTTAAAGCTGCATGTGACCCGCACTCAAGCAACATGAATGAATCATACTTGTTGTCTTGCTGTATTTATTAGGAACAGGATACACACATTTCAGCCCATGATAGCCCTTCATCAGAGCAGTTATGACACACAGCAACTTAAGAAACTACATATACAAGTAGAATTTACACAGGGTGTCACATGACCAGCTCCCCTGTGTGGGTGCTTTCTTCTAATATTTTAAAGATATGTCTGGCAATACTCTATTCTAAAAACAATACTAACAATGAATTAATCCTACTAACAAGGATTTCCCGTGTAGCCTGTGCCATAAACCTCTGTTGCTGTCTTAACATGTGTTCCTTCATTATTGTGAATATGAGCACTAGTTGGAGTCAGTTCCACATACACCATGCTGCTGCCAGAAATGCTCACAGGAGCACCAAATGTGTATTATTCCGTGGCTGAAAGTAATTCGCAACAAATATACTATTTATTGCTGTTTGAGTAATTTTGTCTAGAAACTACAATGCCCAACTGCTAAACGAAATTCCTTTTTTTTAAAAAGATTAAATATCTTTGTGATATGAAACCAATGGGCTTTGGCTTTTCTAAAATGCAGGAAATAATCTTAATATGAGAAGTATTTGAGACATTTTCCATTTTGTTGAGTTAAAAATTAAACGTTTAACATACAACTAGTTTTCTACACAGAGACAACAACACAGTTAATATTGTTTTGAACAGAATCTTTATTCAACATGCTACACATAGTTCAATAAAAAAAAACATTTTACAAATCTTATTGTACTCCACTTATTTCTTTAACACTGTGTACTCCTTACAGTCAAGTTTAACTCCTGAAGGTAGCCATCACTCAAATGGACAGCCATCTTTGCTGCCATCTATCTTTGCATCTGCATTTACGTCCCTCGACCCGTCCTGTGGTTCTTTGATCTGCTCCACAATTAGCCATGGTTACATATACAGGCCTGTGATTCAAAGCTTTTTCACTTGATTTCACAACAATTGGTCCCTTTTATAGCTCGACAGCGGATGAACCCAGCAAGCTTGTGTTACGGAACACTACTCTTATTTAAAGTGCCGTAAGTAGACTGAGGCCTGCTGCCTGGGGGCAACGACGCTACCTTGTCATGGGACAGCCGGCATTTACACACACACACACACACACGAATTTCTGCTCAGTTTGATTCCATCCTTTTGGTTACACTTTGCAGGCCTGTTTCATCAACCAAATCAAAGAGGGAACATTTCGGGGGGGGATGTTCAGTAGTAAACTTTTATAACCCTCATCTCCTCTCCGTTTCCTCTCGCTGGCCTCCGTTTCTAAACGATACCTTGCCCTGGTTGTGGAACAATTTGCTTTATTAGTCGTTTTAGCACCTGCAGAAGCATTTTAACTACCTGCCTATAAAACATAAAAATATATAGTATTATTAGCATTATTGGGCTCCAAACCTGTTGCAGAGGTCTCAGTGAAAAAACATCAGCACTGCTGGAAAATTGTCCTGTGACTGAAACTGAGATACGGTGAGGTATGACTAGCAATGTTGAGGAGACTGTCAAGAAAAGATCCCTGCAAGAAAAGAGACACACGCCTAATCACTGCAACACAGAGATATTATCACCATTATGACAGTTCAGCAAAAGACTGAAAAGAGATCAGTAAATGAGATTAAAGGAAAACAGGTTACAGCTTCTGTCAACGGAAAATTTGCACTTAGCTCTGAATGACTGTATAACCATGTAGAGGTTTCAGAGTAAAACGCGTGAAATACAAAACAACCATAATCATTGAGAGACATTAGGCCCTCTAGGTGAGACTTTTTTGGATGCGACAAAAAATTCAAAGGCTTGATTCTTGCAAAGAATGTCTTAAAAAGAAGTATTTTTGCACTCCCCCCCCCCCCCCATTAATGCCACTATCCTCAGGCTAAACAGCCAATTTATTGACAAGAAGCCGCCAACATTTTACTGTCTTTGAACCACGAGACATGGCGTGGCGAACGGGATGGAGACCTCATGACTACCAACAGGGGGGAGGCACAGACTCCCATCTCTGTGGGAAGCTTTTGTCCGATAAGAGGTCATGCACCACACCCGATTTAAGTCATGTGCTCCTCATTGCTTGACGAGCAACACAAGACAACTGTGATGTGTTCGGTTGTGTACGTGTGTTTGTTTGAGCTAGGGAGAGCAAACTCATCCACATCTGTAGCTGGGTACATTTTGTGGTCATCTTCATCTGAGACACGTATGTTTGTTGTTTAAGTTCATATCCTTCTTCTTGTCTTTCTTCTGAATGTGCTTTCATGTGTGTATGTTTCTTTGGTGCATAGCCAAAGTATGAAAGCATGTGCTGGGATGGAAGACGGGTGCTGTGTCCCTGTGAGTGGGTGCGTAGGGTCTGGGTCAAGGCTTTTAAGTACTTTAAGACCTTAAATCTGCTCTGGGGGACTCCACACCCATACCTTGTTCTATTAAACTCTGGACCACATCAACATTACTAGGATTAATGTATGCACATGCTCTATAGTTACTCATGCACACACACACACACACACACACAGTATATTACTGCTGTGAGATGTACAGCAAGCAAAAAAACCAACATTTGTCAGCCCTCATGTGAGTGCTAAATATGGTAATGTCCAGATACAGCTCCATTGTAAAAGGGAATGACAACCACATTCTATAATTGAAGGCAAGTCGGAGTATCACGCTAACGGTTTCAAGCTTCTTCTACTAGATGTGTTGCCTGTTAAACTCCAAAACAATTATCCAAACATGTGCACTCTGTGTACATTCAACATATATGGTCAACTCGGTCAAACCTTTTGGTCTTCATGGATTCTTGTGGTTCAAAGTTCAATTTCAGCTTGGGCTTCCAAACATGCCATCATTTCTTTACGGCCTCCTCATACCAATATATTTTAAAATATAAACATGGACATTAACTTTACTTGACCTTAAAAGAGCACTGCATCGATTTAGCATTGCTCTCCCTTAACATTGTTGGACTTCCAATGGACAGTTTTCTTTATTCCACACATTCTTCTTCCTTATATACCTGGCACCTACATTTCCCACAATGCATCTCAAACAATGACAGTTTGGTCAGAGATTTAGGTGTGTTATGCTTGTAGCGGCTAATGTAGCCACAAGCTGCTAGTCTCAAGCAGGGATGAGGAGCGGGCTGTAGAGGTCTGGTAAGCTCACTTTTTTCTATTTCTATCACTTGTTTTCCTTTCCAAATTTGTAGTCTTCAACCCCAACCTACGGTGACTCGAGTGACATCATTCAAGGCAATTCATAAGATGCCTCTGCGGCCACAAAAGGCTTTTTATAATTTCTTTCACACACTGTGTATAACCTAGTTTTTTTAGTTGCCCAAACTTAGCCACACCTTAATCATATTGCTTATTTACAATGACTACAATCTTCCCTTAGCCTTAAAAAGGGGTTTTAGTTACATAATTAAACCATACATCAACTGTACAATTGCCAAAACAAACAGTTGCCACTGGTCTGTTGGAATAATGAAATGGTTGAAAAAAGGTAGCTGTGAACGACCGTGTCTTTGGGGCGACTGGTTCACACATGGTTGGGTGACGTTTGTACATGTGGTCATTTCCTCATACGAACTGTGCCCTGCGGTAATATAGTACGTACAATAGAATTCATTCTTCTTAGTAAATACAGTTAAATAATTTACCTTATGCTTTATGTGAGCTAAGAATAACAGCCCTTGATGCCCTGTCACTAATTCATTTTAAAAATTAAATACATTTGTAAGGGCATGGCACCGTGGAATTGTTTCACCTCATGGGAAACCATATAAACATGTGACTGTAGTACAATACAAACATGGAAATCACCATAGTTGAGTTTACAGGGTAGACACATACACGCACAGTGAATCATTAAAGACGTCTCATCTGCAGAATTTTCATCATTCATTGTCTTACACGTAGAAGTACTATTTCGCCAGTAAAAATAAAGTACAACACATAGGTACTGAACCAGGAGCTTGTGGGATCGATCCCCTTCTGTAAATTTAAGACTACTTGCTTCATCTCATCATCTTGAGACAGCATGGAGTGTTTCTGCCTGAGCCATGATGAAAACAAGATTAATTTGGAAGCACACCCATGCAGCTAATATATCTGTGCACTGCTCTTTTCTGCACAGTATATGCTGTGTGTGTATATATATATATATATATATATATATATAT
>JAVQJF010119909.1:0-27981 GCA_036023855.1 Gadopsis marmoratus
GGCAAACATTTTAACAAACTCATCCATGTCTAAGCTATTTGTGATGTTTCATGGCCCAAAATCACCAAGTTCCTCTTCCTTTCATGCGACACGGTGCGACGAAAGGGGGTCAGAGCTCGTGTCAGTGTGGAGAGGGAACTCTCGATCGATTAATTTGATCACATTAATATGATCAAATTAATCGATGTTGGTCCAGTAAATGAATGAAATGCAACATGTAGGTCAAACTGAGCTTCGCTAGCGGCACTTAGTCTCCTTCGGACTGAGAGAAACCTTCTCGAGAAGCATCCTAAGGGGAACTGCGCGACTTTGTAGGCGGGCTGTAGGCTGCCCACCCAATCAGAGCGCAAGTTCGAAACCGTGCCGAAATGTATGCGTTCTGTGACATAAAAAAAATCAGAGTTTTTGATTGCGTGGGCAAGACGTTCGTTTGGCTGGGCACTGCCCACCCTTGCCACTCGCCACAACCGGCCTTGAGGGCGACGTTGTCGCACTCGCAGTGATTACGTCACCTCTGGGTCGACCTTTCACCCACTTTCTGTCCCTTACTCACCGACAGCAGCGACGGAGGGAGGAGCCGTCGTCAGAGGCGGTGCAGGTAGCGTCTGTACCGGGCGGGCAAACATGGCGCTTTTCATGCCACTTTGATACATAAACTGTAGCGCAGCCGGTAAATAACCCAGTTATTAATGAAGCTCGAGCGATTAACTTCTCCGGTAGCTTGGAAAGTGAAATTAGGACGTACACCGGAAGAGCCCCGGGAGGGGGGCGCTGTCACGTCAACTAGCTAGCAAACAACCGGTTTCGCTGCTTGTTCGAAGCGGAAGGATGACGCCTCTACGTGTATTTAGCAGCTCAGCCGCTGTCGTCGTCGCCGGAAGTGAGCGGCGCGGAGTTAACGGGACGGTGGCTCTTTGTTCACACGCTCGCGTGGCTGTATTCGCCGGATGCTGCGCGTGCTAATCAAACTCAAATCCACCCGCTGGCAGTGACGTCACGACGCAGCGGCAGTTTTGAGGACGCCCGAGTTCAGCTGAGCCGAAGTGTTTTAAAAGGCTGCACACAAACCGTGCAACAGCCAATGTACCAAAGCAAATTCGTTGTCTGTGAAAACCTACTTGGCATAAACTTGATTCTGACTCTGATCACTTTGGGCTCTAGGAAATTGTGATGGGGATTCTTCACTTACTTGATTTATTTATTTATTTTTCATTGCTGACCAACTGATCAATCAATTAATCGAGAAAAGAGTCTGCTGATTATGAAAATAATTGACAGTTGCAGTCCTAGTTTACATCATTTGCGGTTACTGATGCGTCTGGCACAGAACTCCACACGGGTGCAGGACTTTGGACCACAGCACACTTTGTATTATGCCAAATGAATGCTGCTGTTTTGCACTGCAATTTATACAAGTCAGCAGACCAAGCTTAGAAACTACCTCTGGTCGGCACGGCGACCAGTTACAATTCCCAAAGCCCCTTGGAAGAAGTTGACATTGTGTGTCTTAAATGGGGTGTTAAGTAGATTTGACTTTAAATGTAGGTCACAAATTCAATCAGTCCAATATTTTACCTTCCTCACACTGGCTCAGCATATACTCAGATTAACGGACTGATTCAGACAATTTATTTGTGGGAAATTATGACACAAGTCAATTTAGCTTGGTAGGACGCTCCTTGTGTTGGTAACTAACTTGATACATTGGGTGTATTATCCACCCCTAGTTTTTAAACTAATTAAAATAAAATGCATTCAAATGAAACACATTACTGATACTACCAGTGCGTGGTCTCCTAAATTTAATTGCATTGCTTCCCTTTCTCATTAACCACAGAGTCGGTGGCCCTTTCTGATCTGGAAACATAGTTGCCTGAAGGGAACCATTCAGACATGTGGATGAATACATTTGCACGTTTCGCCCTGCCTGCCCTGCAGAGGAGCACCTCTGTCATGGCCTGCCAAGTTCTGCGGGCTTGTCGGAGACCAGGGCAGGCTGCAGGTCCACTACCCTCTTGCCTGACTTCAATGCAGCTTCGTGGGCAGCAGACACTGGGGTCAGCCTCCCTCCTTCTGGCTCGCCACTCAGTGAGGCACGTCCGGTCTATGGATGAGGAGAGGCTGATGGAGGTGGAGTGGGAGGATGGAGGCCACAGTCTGTACCCATTCACCTGGCTCAGAGACAACTGCCAGTGTCCGCTGTGCACCCTGGAGTCGGCTCAGGCCCGTAAGCTGTTGATGTCTGAGCTCGATATCCACACAGGCGTCGACGTTGTGGAGGCCACCAATGACAACAAGGTAGACTCTTGCCATTTTTCGGCGTTCTCTGTATAAATGATCCTTTTATAAGAGAACTTCCTTTAAGTACTGCATTTTTCAGTTTTACAATTCCAGTGGATGGTAATAATGGACATTTTGAGTACATTAACTTTCATTTTCACTCACGGTTGATCTTGTAAACGCTAACACCCCATGTAAGGTTACACTGTTTATCTACCTATCACATTATTATTGTTATAATATGATACTTCAATGATGCTATTCTCCCCTACAATTTTTTGCCTTTACTGGGCATTTTTGGTTTATCATCCGGTGTTAAAACGACACAAGTCATACTGTACTTGGGTCTCATGAAACTTGTTCCAGTTTATGAATGTCACTTACACTTTGCTGACTGTTTGAGGGCAACCGCCTGGTGATGAACTGTGAGGTTCTGTGCGGTAAGACGATCTAACTTTTGGCAGAAGCACACATTCGGCCTGATCTTTCAAGTCCGCCAAAGGAGCCACCTTTGTGAGCTGCGTCCTTCAGACCATTCGACCCCTGCTATAAACAGATTTCTCTGATGTGACAGCGCTGCCAAGATACCGTGTCCCATTTGCGTTTGTTGACGGCAATCAAATGCAATACTTTTCCCGTGTTGTTTTCTATTTCCTGTATCGATATTTACTGGGTAGCCTATGATAGTAGATGTGTGCTTTATTTACCAAAACTACGGTTTCATTCTTGCCTCACTTGTCTATAGAAACGATTAGATGACAGCGTTAAAATGCAAAATGCATTTATGTCTCAGTTTTATGAACCAAAAGAGCACCTTCTAAAGCATAATATTGAAGGGACTAAGTCATCTTCTTTCTGGAAACAAGTGAAATATTATGAAAGCAGAATATCCAGTAAATATTTTGAGCACATTGTTATCCTGTCGGTAAATGTTGTCAGTTAACTGTTTACTTGAAAGAGAGACGGTTCAGTTCATGGCTTATAACAACTAAATATTAAGAGTTGGGATTAAATAAGCTTTTTGTTCCTCCACAGGTGTCCATTGTGTGGCCCGACCAGCACACCAGTGTGTTTGACGCAGAGTGGCTGAGGAAACGCTGTTTCTCCTCTGCTGCCAGACGAGCAATGCAAGATGAGCTTTTCGTCAGCGGTGAGTCCAGCTTTGACATGTTTCGCTTGAAGCCTGTGTTCCATCACTTCCTGCGCTCACCTCCTCCCAAAGGTGTTTACCATGTGTCTGCACACATGCAGACAGTGGTGGTGTACTGACGAGACGAAAAGAAGGGCCGTGCTGATTGGACTGCACAGGTCTGAAACTAATGATTACTCTCCGGTTGATTACCCTGTTGTTGATGGCCAAATAGGTGATTTTTAAAAGAGGCCATGAATCACAACGCAGCTGTCTTAGACTTAACAGGATGAGCAAACGCTGTCATGAATTACTGCAATTTCAAAGCTGTATCTGAGCAACAGCAATTTGCCTGCTTGCCAAGCAGCGACTGTTACCTGCTTGTACATAAACGGCAAACCAGCAGCCCCGACGATGCTCGTCACGGATCAGCTGCCATTATGAACAACACATTTCACGCGGGTTTACACGCCCTTGTCATTAACATCAAACGTACAGCCTCATATCTCAGTGTAAAATCTCCCAAACATCTGTGTTAAGTCTAAGCAGCCCATTAAGATTTCACGCTTTATGTTTCACAGTAGAAATGTGATGAAACAAGTCAGTGGTAACTAACATCAATGCAGTGACAGATTTATTGCAAAATACAAGATCATCTAAATTTTATGTTTTCCTTCCACTCTAACAACATTGGAAAGTGTGTAATTTCCCGCACGACATTTAAAGTCAGTTTAAAAATGAAAGCGCAAGACTTACAGATGTTACAGATGAACACAGGCATTTCTGTGTTCCAGTGTATCACCTTTATGTTTTGGTGTCTAATTCTTGCTGTCTAATCCCTATTGTTGGTTTATGAAGAGTATATATCAGCTTGACTCAGCTGAAGTGGATTTCACCCTAACATTAGTGTAAAATGACAACAAGTGTAGCTTTTGATTTTGTTCCAGATTGGTTTGTGTCTTTTATGCACTGCAGAGGTTTTTGGCATTGTTTCCATCACTTTCCTTGTTCTCTCATTTTTTTGTTAATACTGTTGTATTCAAATAGATTTGGCCGACAACGGTAAGCCTCCCTTTTAATGAACAACCTAAAAATTGGGGACATGTCATGAAAAACTCACCTTTTCAGTATTTGTGTATCTGGGGGTGCCTACGTACCCAGAAACTTAAATAAGACAACACAGTCATTTTTCGTGGGCTGCCTAGGTCAGAAAACATGTGAACCAACAAGCCATTCAGAATTTGGCTCCCCTTCTTATGTAAAGTTCACTAGAATGATCCCCCCCCCCCCCCATGTGAACATCTCCACCCATGGCCTGAGAACTAACTTTGCGATGTTGGCCTTTTTTTATTTTTTTCTCACACGTTCCGGACCGTTAGCATTATGTCGAAGCTAAGAGGTAAGCACAGGAACTGCTCTGTTGTTGGCTGCACAGACCAGCACAAATCACTACATCGGCCCCCAGAGGACAGAAGAGCTGAGTGGATAAAGCTTGTGTTTCAAGGCAACGTCTGTTGCCACTTTGTGTGCGATTGCTTTTCCAACTTGGGTCAGTAACAACGCAGGACTGGCAATGAAATTTTTCCTAAAAAGAGCGGATCAATACCAACTGTCTGCGGCGCGACTGCAGAAGAGGGAAATGTAAGTCTTTAAGTGTTTCTTTAGCCGTTTATCACAAGCTAATGCAATGCACTGAGGTAAAAGTTAGATGTAGTTTTATAGAACGTTATTGGCGTTACTTGCTGCAATACGCAATGATGTTAATGCTATTAGTTTGTTATATATCTGTAAGAATGGGCGCCATGTTATTGTTAAAATTGAGGGTGCAAGGTTATTATTGATAGGCAAGGCGAGGTAGGGCAGGAACATGAGATTGTACTGTCCGGGGAAAATACAGCGCCAAGGACCAACCGTTAGGGAATGTTTTAAAAAGTTAAGATTTCTCACTAAAATATGTTCTGGCTGCTGGATCAGATGCGCGCCGAATTAAACGTCGATGCACGAAGCTCACCATCGTGTGTGTGTGTGTGTGTGTGTGTGTGTGTGTGTGTGAGACGGTATTTGTTGAGTTTTTTTTTTATTTGGTCGTTACCAAATAAAAGAGCGCACCTACGACATTAGCATGTTGTGCTAGGGCAAAATGTGCTTCACGCAGGTACGCTTTGCACTGTGTAGATATGTATGTTAGTGTGCCGCTGCTAGAATGAGTAGACGACCACAAGCAGCAACAGCCCTCGGCCTCTCCTGTCAGGCAGTCTCGCATTACGTTACAAAAAACAGTGGCTTGCTTGGTAAATATTTGTAGCCTGATATATTTTGACAACTTTGAATATAATTTAACACTGAACTTTTGCAGCCTGTAATAGTTGTACTTATAATGTAATGTTGCTATGTACTGTTCTTGTTGTCGTACTGGTTGGGTTTCATGAAAACAATGTCAATCTGCTACAGCTGCCCAGGCTACCGTGTCCTACAAGACCTTGATCGGCACATGCACTGTTCCCGATGCAGCCCGGCCTTTCAGTGATGTGGAGAAGCTGAGCCATCACCACGGAGGCCTTCCACAGTGTTCTACATGAAGAGAATGGAAGGTGCAATTAGTGAGGATATGACAATGTAAGAAAAAAGATTTTCAATGCTCAAATGGACACGATCAGATCTACTTGGATTAGTAGAAATATTAAAAGGAACATACTTAAAAAACGTTCCAAATATCACAAAACCTATCAGGCTACATCAACACTGGGAGTGATCTTTACAAAAAAAAAAGAAGAAAAAGATTTAAATGTCAGTAACTACAGTCGGATCAGCGAGACCTCGATAGATGGTATGCTATAAAAAGCTAGATTCAAGAATTACACCATTACACTGGGCATAAAAATGATGGCTTTGCTACTTTGTACATTATGGTGTGTATACACAATTTATATTTCCATTTCAATGGCTGTGAATAAAGTGCTTTATTTTCAAGGAGAATTTTGGTAATTTTTAAACTTAGTAGTAAGGGTCCTGTGGTATTAGGAAAAAATATGTTCTTTCACAAAGGTTTTATGCAAGTACACTGTTAAAATGGGCGAATGTAAAAACATTGCTTGCTTTCATCCATGTAGAAGGGTTAAAAAACGGGTTCATTTAATGTGCTGGCTATGGAATTGTAACAGATTTGCTAGTAATTATTTACTTCAGGTGGTAATTAGTGACTGTAAGCAGCGCAAGACATTTCTCTGTTTCAGTCAGACTTTATTACGGCGACAACAGATCACAATATATATTATGCAATATTCCCTACGGTATTTTCAAAGGGTATCAAACAGATAATCTGCAGCTTTAACAAACATTTTAAAGCACAAATATGGCAATAATTGTCTTAGAACTGACAAATAAAACCTTTCAAGTGAAAAGATCCCAGTTGCTCTGAAACATGGACACAGTACATTCGTCACAGTAGCTGCAGACACTTTGGTGGAATTTTTTTGATGAAAGTAAATTACTTTGGACAGTTGCTACAGTAATCACTACACCAATGGATTACTTTCTCACATGTATCATGTGTCTTTTCTTTACCATATATAATGACTTTAATGTTTCACATCTTCGATTTTTTCATAGCATAGGCTACTTTCCACCGCCACACCTTGATAAGTAGGCCTACTGTAAGTGTTTCCATACAGTGCTACCTGTACATGTCACCTGTCTCTCTTCATCATCAAATGTTTCCACTTCACTGGCCGAGGTATGTCACGTCTCACAAATGTACCTGTAGAGACAAACGTAAAACCGTGTGTTTATGGTTTCTGCATAAATACTAAGCTAACATTATGTGAGATGTGACACTAAGTTGTATTTACCTGAGGAAGTGCAGTTAAACTCAGTTACGGGGATCCCAGCGAGCACGTGGGGCTGACCAATCGGAGCAGACTGGGATTTTAGGGCGGGGGCCTTAAAGAGACGGGAGCTAAAACGGGAGTGTTTCAGACAGGGTGGAAAGAGGTGCTGCAGCAATCATCAGTCTGAGAAAAATAACATGCATTTTGCACATTAAGGCATGTAAACCTATTCTAGTAAAACACCAAAATAGTAGTATAAACACTTGTGGTAACAGCAGGAATTATGTGGCTGGTCCATTATGTAATTAAGCAGCAACTATCTGGTGTGTGTGTGTGTGTGTGTGTGTGTGTGTGTAGCTGTTATAATGAATATGACTGGACTTTCTGTGCTAGCCTTTCCTGGGGAAAAAGATGCCCCTGGTTTAAACTCTTCTTTCCACGCATTTTTTTTTCTCTCAGTAACATAACAGGGTTGTTAAGAAAGGAGGTTTTTCTAAAGACTGGAAAGAGAAGTGATTTTACAGTACATTTACAATGGCCCAATCCACTATATAGGCTGCCAGGCAGCAGAGGAAAAAGTTTAGCTGTGGAACAAGGTAGCAGCATTTCAGTGGAGAAGGGGGGGTGGACTGTAGTTGGTTTGTGTACACACACGTGGTCCTGAAGGACCCACAGGGCTGAGCGGCTCCTGCTCTGTTCCAGACTGATTAAGGTTATGAGTGTGTGTGTGTGTGTGTGTGTTGCAGACCTCCTCCATTCATGGTGAAGTGTCAACAGATCCCCCTCATAGCAATTTCCAGACAGATAGTCATTTTGTGGTGTAGATATTTTCAGCCGTTCTCAGCTCAAAGCCAGCAGCGCTCCTGGAAGACACTGCTTAACTCACATACCAAAAACACGATACGAGATGACGTGCGCGCACACACACACACACACACACACACACACTCTCTGGGTTCAATTATTTCCTCCTGAGCGCCAGCCTGAAAGTCATTAATACCGAAAAATACTGAAAAGGTCTTCAACATTCTCAAAAGACGAATGATCAACAGCGTTCACGTCCGGACTCTGCTCATATTCTCGCGCCTGGCTTCTTCTACATGACGTTAACGCACTGAAACGTAGTCCACAGTTTGAATTTCTGTTTCCTTTTTCGTGCAGTGCACCTAGATTTTACAGGCCCAGTATGCCTGTTAAAGTCTTCTCAACAGTGGATGTTTAGTGCACGGGGGACACTGCGAGGTCAATGTGAGAATTGGAGCTCTGGGGATATTATTCAGCCTGTACTATACCTACTGCTTTTATGGCTGAAGTAATGTTTTTTTTCTCCTGCTTTTATCGTTTCTACGGAGTTATGCAAGGCAAACCGCAGTATGTAGTTAAGCAGCAGCTATCATTGGAGTGAGACGTGGTACTAGCCCTGTTCAAGGGCACTTATTACATTATAAATAAAATGTTTTAAAGCGCCAGTGTGTAGGTTTTAGGGGGATCTATTGGCAGAAATGCAATAAAAAACATTCACAAGGAGGTAGAGGTGGTTGTCCGTTAATCCCGGGGTTGGCGGTTCAATCGTGGGATTACGGTGCTCCCGAAGGAGGCCTTCACCTTGCATGGCAGCTCCGTCGCCAGCTGTGTGCGACTGTGTGTGTGTGAGTACCAATGAGTACCATGAGACCAATCTGTCACCGTTAAGGTTGAAAAATTGCTCTATAAGTGAAGTCCATTTACCATTTTTGAGTATGTTTCAGTCCATTATCACCTTGTTACCTTAGAATATAAAATGATTATATCAACAGAGGGAGCTGGTCCTCGTCCATGTTTTTAGAGTAGCCCAGAATGGAAAAACCAAAAAAGGAAGAGAAAGTGAGCACAGGGGTTATCAGTTAGTTGCCAATAAATCGTACACACGGGTCCTTTTTTAAATCTGGGCAAGTTCCCATTCTCAGACAATAATTTCCCTGCATCATTACTGTTCAGTGAGTTCTTCAGGTAGGTCAAATGTCTTCTATAGTGTATTGGATTCACATGTGATTTGTCTGCATCTCTTGTTTATTGTCCTTGCGCATCTAGGCAACTCTGGAAAAAACTGAACCGAGGCACAAGCACGTCGCCGTGTGCAACAGTGTAACAGAGTGGACTTTCTAAAAGGCTGACGTCTGTATAAATGTGAGCCCCATTCAGACCCCCTTCTGCCTCTGCCATATGGAAAACTGATTTAGAGTGAGGGTCAAGAAAAAAGATCTGCATGTTCTTACCAAACACAAGCTCAGCGTCGTCAGTATTTCCTTCCTTGGGAACGACACACATCCCAGAGCCTGTAGGTATGTGTAACCAGGAATTTAAACTCAAACTGCCTCGTGTCTGAGACCGAAGAGTTCTAAAAGATTTTTACTTAATAAATCTCTGTAAATCTTAATAAATCTCTTTGGACACTATTTTTTTTTTTTTGTTGTTGTTACACATTTGGTTTCTATTTCCATGGACAAGCGTCTTTATGGGCCATTCAGCAAACGGCATCTTGAGTCACATGTGTAATAACAAATATTTAATACTACAATGATGACAAGCTTGCCGTCAGATTTATTTGCTTTTATCAAACACCTTTCTTACTGTAATTACCAACAGAGTAGAGTATTAAATCTCATCCGTAGATGTGTTCAGGACCTTTGGAATTCACACATGCCGTTTTCTTGCTGGCATGCGCACTGTCACGTCACCTGGAGGAGAGTGATGACGCTGAATCGCGGGAACACCGAAAGCTGCCGTCACTCACAGCCCTATCTGCAATGACTCTTCCTTTCACCGATAAATCTGTCAGTGATTTACTCACAAGGCTGCCAGATGCTTTTAATATTTGAACCATGTCATCGTCTCAGGCCTCCCGTTTTGCGCTTGTCATGTTTATTTAGTCGGGGTGGGAATCATGACTAATTTCATGTCACTGGTACTTAAAAGACAAATGTGAAACAGGTTAAATGGTTTTTTAGAAAAGTAAAGAAATATGCCAAAACACGTAGCTCCCAGCCTTTCCTCACACACGTATCCACCTGCTCACATCAGTAGCTTGTAAAAGTCTGTCTTCTCTCCGAGATGCCTTTACGGCCGTTCTCTAATTCAGTTAACTGTTTGAATCGCTTGCTCTCAACAAGGCATAATGACGTGTCATTTTTGTAACAAGTCCGAGCCATTTGCTGTGAAGAACTCATATCAAGTTGTACAAATAGGAAGTACTAAGTACCACTGCCTGGCCTTCTTTAGCTCACCTCCCTTTTACATGTCTTTCTGCTCTGCAGGTGTAAGTTTGATGGGGTTTTACACATCAAGCAACAATGGTTGAATGGTAGTTTGACCATGTGGAGCTGAAAGGTTTTCGCCTCTGTTCACTATAATAATATAGTAGTAATATATATAGTATAGTTTTTGTTCCTCAAGTTTTTTCAGTTGATTGCTAATATATGTATATATATAATATATTTTATTAGTAGCACAAAAGCAGATCTGACACAGAAGCGTATGCATATTAAGAGTAGAAATTACCACCTATAGTATACAGTTAAATACAACGTGTTTATGATTAAACTGATGCATTGGTCTAAATTATTTTCTCAAGTTCATGCTTGACCTTGGAAACTGGAGTTTGACAATCCATGGTACCTTGCAGTATAGTTTAATCCAATGGATTATACCACAAGACACTCAAAGAAAGGCAAAATATGACTGAAAGCACACTGCAACAAATCCTAAAATGCAAAAACGTATATACCCTTAATCACAAAGAACACACAGGTTTACAGAGGATGCAGCCCCTTAGCTGGGACACACCTTATAAATGGCCACTTTTATTGTCCTTCAGATACACACTTTTATACATAAAAGCTCAGCATTACAGTCATAAAATATAATACAAGTATTTAATTGCTTAAGAAACGTAGAAAGGAGTGTGCATTTTGGGAAATCTATTGTAGGAAGATTTCTCAAGAGTATTATTGACATAAAACAACGATGACACTAAAGGTGCGAGGAGACTTCTCTCAATGTAACAGCTGTCCCTAATATATCCTCCTCTGGCCTGCCAAAAAGAACATCCCTGGTTATTAGTCGCAGCCAAAAATGTGAAGAAATGTCTAACCTCAAGCTCAAAAATGCCTGGCACTTCACCATGTCTTTACCTCAACTATCTGGTCTTAATCTTAGCATTATAGAAATATCTGTGAAGCTGACAAAAGTCTAACAAGGGACGTACTTTCCCTAAATACAAGTTGGAAAAATATTCCTAAGCAGTGTGTATTTTAGAGTAGACTGTGACACTGTGTGTTTGTGGTACTTGATAATACATTTAGATACCAATATGATGATCTATGGCAGGCTTGACAAGTGTAACGTTTTTGTCTTGTCTACCAAATACATCCTAAATGAGTTCAAGTTGATGCAGACGTCTGCTGACTAGGGACAGAAGAAGTGCAAACATGGCACCCATTTCAAAGGCCTTACTCTAGAAAATGATACTTTTGAACAAGCCTTTTTTAATAGTCCACAAATGGGACACGCCATGGTTTTGTGCAGCAGCTTTTAGCTCATATGCTCCAAAACTGTAAAGCTGAAATGATCATTTCCACACCCACATAGCCATGGAGGTCAGTGATGTACACACTTTGTCATCCGCCCATGTTTATGAGGATCTTTGCATCAGTCTTTGCAGATGTTGCTTTTGGAGCACATGCAGCTATTTGGAACAGGCTGCCCGATGACCAGCTGAAAATGGTGGTACCTTTTTTTAAAATATACATGCAACACTTTAAAGCCTGACTTTTGCATTTTTATACCGTTATTCTTCTTCACTTTTAAGCTTCCATCTTTATTTTTACTTTTTATATATTAAGTTCTGCATTGTACTTAATTATTGTTAAGTCTACTGACTGATTCTACAACTCAGCCCAGTAGCAGCTGACTTGTCATTTCCCTGCCTGGCTGGTGTTTCCCCTTTGCCATCTGGTCTGAATTTAACCTTCTATGTCATCACTCATCAGTTGACAGAAAGGCTCCTGGAAACATAGCTCTGGAGGTCCATCCACGGAAAAAACTTGTTTTTCCAAACCTGACCATCACTTCAAATGCCAGCTTCAGCAGAACTGACTCTTGAAACACGTGCATACATACACGTGTGCATGTTGCGTTATCAACCTGAAAGGAATTTGGGGAATCTAATCTGTTAACTATGACTTGAGTGTTTTCATTTGTCAAAATTGGCTTTTATCATTGTGCAGTGTGCTATAATGGACTGCTGAGGGCTTTAGTAACTCTGGTTTGTCAAAAATAAAGGTGGTCAGCCAAACAATCCACATATTAGACGTCTCTTTCAAGAGAAGTTCCTTTCAACAAATCGTGCTATTTTTCACCCACACACAGTTTATTTTTCACAGTGTATTCCTGTAATTCCTTCACGGATCAACTATATTTGGGTTAAATTCCTCTTTTTTTTTGTCATCTCGACACCTTTACATCAGACAGCATGGAAAGTATGGTGATTATAATGATTGGATTTTTCATTTCTTTGGCAAGCCAGACCTCCCGCTTGGCACTTTAAATTATACTGAAAGCATTGAGTACAAGTTGGCAAAAAGGCCACCATTTGACAAACTACTGCAGGGCTCAATTGGATTTTGAGAACCTAAACTTTCTGATGGAGTTAGAGTTGAGTTTGGATCAGTGTGTGTGGAGGGCCTGCAGCTCTCCAGTGAGACAACACTGCTCGCTCTGTGTCTTCCAAACTGGGAATGCAGAGGTTGGCTGCTCTGTCTTCCAGGTATGTTTCATAGATAGAGGTGTGTTTGTTGAATGAGTGGAGGGTCGAGTGAGTTTCCTGCAGCTGCATTGATATATTATTTGCACTGTGACAACATAAGCACGCATGCTAATTGCTGACGGGAATATAACTGGACTGTATTTTTCAGATGTCTGGACTCGTGGGTCTGGTAATAGGATTATTTATGAAATGTATCACAATTTAAAACCTTTTATAAAGGCCTGCATCAACATGTTCTTCTTTTAAAAATAAAGCATTGCGACCTTCTATAGTTACTTCAATACAATGCAACACATTCAAAAAATTCAATAATACATTTCTCAGTATCGATATAAATAACATTAAATGACCAAATATGGTGCTATTCTGTCTTTAAAACAAATACTTTAGTTGCTCTAAGTTGCCAGGCTAATTGCGAGTTGCCTAATAAATTAACACAAATCAATGCACAACATGTTGGCAGTGTGGTAATGTAATGGGTGCTCTGTCTTCCCAAGAACACTAATCATTAAGCGGATTTTGTGCTTTGTTTGCAAGCTGAGTTGGGGCTGCAAACCTGGTTTAAATAAGAGTCGTATTCAATTACACGTGTATTAGCAGAGATGAAACGGTGTGAATAATTTATTACTTGTTGTGATTAATGAGAGTCAGTCAAAAGATGCTTTATTCAGTGTTGGAGGAAGAATTCAGATCTTTTACTTAGGTAAAGGTAGCAATAATGCAGCGCAAAATAATGTTACAAGTAAAATTGCTGTGTTTGAAAAAAGAAAGTACATAGATATTGTAAAATACTAAAATGAATTTCAAAGTATCAACAGTAAGAGTACTCATAATGCCGAACAATGGCTCTATGGGAGTGTTATTCTATTGTATATTATTGGTTTATTTTAACTCATGTGTAAGTAGCATTTGAGCATTTCTATATAGTTGGATGTGCTAATTGATATTTTTATGTCTGTATATAGCTTCTGTTTAGTTTACTCTATAGAAATGCATTAGCTTATAAGATCATCATATGTTTTGTAACTAGTAACAGCAGCTGTCAAATAAATGGAGTTAAAAGTACAATAAGTAGAAGTATAAAACAGCATGAAATGGGAGCTCAAATCTGTACATTACTTAAGTAAATGTACTCGGTTACATTCCACCACTAGCTTGATTGATATTGGCGCGTCAATAAAATCAGATACATTGGACAGTTGTGGATCAAATTGCAGCTGAAATAAGGGAATCTTCTTCTATTTTATTTATGTATCTAAAATGTGCAGCAGCTTCTCTCTAAAAAGGTTGTTTGTGCCCATCTGGCTCTGGGCCCCTCCACTGTGCATTCCACAGACGGCCCATTGCAGGGAGCTGATCCGAGATCTGTGATAAAACTTTATCAAGTCAAAACAAAAAAGCTCCCCGGATAACTGCAGTGAATCAAACGGGGCTCTGAAGGCGCTCCCATCTGCAGAGGAGAGTGACGCAGCCCTCTGAGCTTAAACAGAGCACAGTGAGGGGAGAGCCAAACTGCCATGAGCTGCCTGACAGCCACAGGAGCCGCGGCTTCAGGTTTCCTCATCTGGAAAAGCCACTGTAGCAGACCACGGCCGAGGGGGAAACAGGGAGACGGATTAGGCACATATACTATCTTGTCAGACTGTCGGAGGTGTCACCTCCTGTGAAAACAGCAGTGATTTTACACAAATAAGCAGAGGAACTTGAACCTGCAATAACTTATTTGACACCGACATATCTCTTTTAAAGTTGGCAAATTTCGCAAACAGTTGCTTATTTACACATCCGGCGGTCACATTTGCCAGGTTAGCCACCAACGTGACTCCAAACGAATGATCATGTAAGTGCAATGTTCACTCTCTTTTAGCTCTTTTTTTGGTCTCTACCAAATTCCTGTGGGAAATATCTGGCTCTTTAGCTGCTAAATGCTCCATTATGTTCACCAGCTGGTCTCTAACTGTGGCTGTGTGTTGCTTGGTGCTGAGCAGGTAGTTGTACAGTGGGTTGTTAGAGCTTGTTCACTGAAAACAGCGGCCTGCTGCGGCCGAAAACAAATCTATGAGCTTTGCGCTGAGAGTGAACCAAGACAGTAAAGTCACAAGCCGGAGAATCTAAACGATGACCTCAAAGAGGCTAAAACTAAAGAAATAGTACAAATTCCTCAATTTAAGTTGGTCTATATGACCAAGTGCTGTGAGATAACTTTGTTATGATATGGTGCTATATAAATAAACCTGAATTGAATTAAATTGAATTTTGGTTACTGTTGAAAATGAAGCTATGGAACCGAAACAGTATTCCCAGTTGTGGGCCGGACACCTAAATATTGGGCTGAAACTCGAGCTGCTGATTCAGGTGATAGTTCTCTGTAGCTTCATCACTGCTTCTCACATTACACTTTGACCTTTGCTACATTGGTATTCTAAAAGCTATCGATTATAGACTTTAAGTAAAAGTACAGAAATATCATCAGTAAAATGTACTTTAGTGTCAAAACTAAAAGTTTTTATTCTCAGAACGGCCCCTTCAGAGTTTTTATTCATAGGCATTACATCACTGGATTGTTGCTACTAATGCATTAACGTATAAGCAGCATTTTAAGACGTATAAAACGCAGACAAAACAACATCAAATCACATGTAAGATGATGCCGCATACACGAACGGGAACATAGTAAAAAAACCAACCAACAAGACCAAAGATCACAAAGAACCACACGCTAATGCCAATGATGCAATACATTGTATTCAGTAAGTAAATCATGTTCAAGGCACAAGTACTTCAAAACTGTCCTTAAGTACATTACTTGACTAAATCTATTTTTCCGCCATCGAAGCTCTGTTTCATCTGTTATGAACCTGACTGGGTTTGTATCTACAGCAGTTCCGGTGACATGGCCCTCATTTGTTCTTTAATCTGCGGCCAGTGTGAGCTGAGAAAGAGCGTCCTTGTGATTTTCCGCATTTAAGATTTGTGATTGGCCTTCACAGTTAAAAACATGGGACATGTGAGAGGAGCTCATTACTAAAAAGCACATATTCATGCAAAGTGCTCGCCGTCTGTCCGACCCAGTGTGAGCGAGCGTTCAAAATGAGATTGGAGCTGTATATGCGCACCGCGACACCCTAAACCACGGAGCCGAAACCCGCCGTGCCTGTACAAGACATCCAGGCCCAGAGTCAAAAGAGTAATTGTAACAATCAGGATTGACCTTTGCCCCAGTTTCTCATTCTCCGCCTTTGTTTCCCTCCACCCTCTTAACAAGTTTTAACAAGCAGGAGGTTCCTGAACCTTTGAACTATGTGGGCCAGAAGCTGAATATTTGTGACAACAGCCTGGAGGAGGGAGGAGGGAGGAGGGAGGGGGGGGGGGGGAGTCTGCGAGTCACGATGATCACTGCGTTTCAGACTGATGTCGCGTCTCTGCGTGCTTTGCGCCTCGCTGCCTTTTGACAAAAAACGAGGCCCCTGAAATTCCTCGTCACCAGTTAAAGTCGGCCTGCTGCGACTGTAAACCTTTATGGTCCTCAAAGCGAACAGCCGCATCGTCTTTTAACGTTTTAGATGCTTCGGAGGCCGATGAATTATGCACGCAGTTCGGCGAGCTGGCCCTGCTGCGTGTCCGTCTCCTGCAGCCTCGTGATCCGTTTGTGACGCAGCCGACTGGAAAGCTGTTTTGATGTTGGTGGGTAACGAAAAGAGACACAAGGAGGAGCCACACACATCAGACAGGTACACAGTGTGTTCAGCTCCCCTCCTCCTCCTCCTCCTCCTCCTCCCGTAAATGTACTTAGCAGCTGGTTTCTGTGGAAGTCACTGGAGAGAGGCTGCATGGAAAAAGGGGTTGAGCCAGCTGGATGGAGAGCTGTGGGAGGATTTTTTTTTTCCACGTCTGTCTGTCTGTTTGGGAGACGGGCAGATTTTTCTCAGCAATCTATTCGTCTTGAAGTGCGCAGACAATTGCATGCAGTGGCAAGCTGCAAGGCTTTCAAAAGAAATGCACAGGAGACCAACGATTAAGTCTGTCATACTGCTAACCACGTCTAATATATAGTATATATATATATATATATATATATATATATAGGTTTGTCAAAGTTTAGTTTTATTTGTAATTTCTTCTCAGTTGAACCAACCAATGGGACGCTGTCAAACACCGGTGTCTTTAGTGGAAACAGGTGTCTGCGAGTTCGAGCTTATGTTGAGATTTGTTTATGTGGCATGGAGTGGATTCGCATTAAGCGGGTTCTTACAGCTTCTTCAAACGGGGAGAAGAAAAAAATGAATGTAACATCTGACGAAGTTGCTATGATACAAACCAGTTATGTCCGTGCTGTTTTTTGTTCAACAGAGCGGCACAAACGCTCACTGTTGGGTGGAAAAGCTTCATGTTGGTAGACTGCAGACGCAACTTTTCTGCTTGTCAGACAAACAAAAACCAAAAAGAAACTACCGCACGTACGTAAATCTCGGCTAAGAGGAAATGATATTTCTCCCATGTCCTCTTTGTCGTTGCAGAGCGTCATTATTGGGACTCCAAACTGCAGATTCCCACAGCTGACTACCAGGAAGTCCTGCATGACGATAAGGCCGCGCTGGCCTGGCTGCTGGCCCTGCGTCGCGTTGGCATGGTCTACCTGAAGGGGGCTCCGGCAGAGCAAGGCCAAGTGGCCAGACTGGCTGAGAGAATTGGCTATCTCAGGCTGACATTCTACGGGTGAGACTCCGTGACGTTCATCCTTTTTGCTCTAGTCATCCGCAGCCAAGCCACTGTTTAATAATCTGACTCCCCGCTAAATCTTGAACTGCTGAATTTTCAACGGATCGCATTTCAGCTGGCGCACAGCCCAGAGAGTGTTATTAGTAAAAAATAAATACAAAGGAAGCCTTATTTACGCCGCCTTTACGGGGGAATCAGAGACACGCAGCTAGATATTTTAAGGAAAGAAGTTCTCAGATTCTCACTTTTACAATATTAATGTTTAGGAAAATGCGTCCACGAGTCAATAATCTGTAGCTTTGATTCATTTTGGTTCCATGGAGAAGCTCTGGCCCTTTCATCACACCATAGTTCATCACTTTGACTTACAGCGCTGCTGATTACTTGAGAGCAGAGACGGGGGAAAACAACCTTAAAGCATTCCATCTTTTTTTAAGCCAGAGGAATTACCTGGTGCACTCAGTCAGAACAGAGGTTTGGAGCGTAAAGCTTTTCCATCGCCAGCGGATGAGCTCATGCTGCTGGAAGTGCAGCGATTGCAGACTAAAGCTGAAGGCCTGCCACCAGAGGAACTAGACTGTTTTACGAGTCGGGCATCCAAAGGAGGCATGCAAACAGAACATGGAAGATAACTTTACCTCATTAGTGCTCGACTCCTGCTGCATCTTAATGAAGTATCTACTTCAGAGGCCACAGTCTAAGGATTCCTGTGAAGCTGCCCAGCTGCCCCTCAGGGATCCTTGCAAAGTTCATCTCCTCTCATTCTTTTCTCCGCGCAGCCTAATTGTCGCCACTGATCTTCTAAAGCCAAAGTTAAATAATTAACGTGGGGGTTTATTAATGAATGTTATCTTTGTCCTCAGGCACACATGGCAGGTCCAGGATAAATACATGGCAAACAATGTAGCATACACTTCAGGGAAGCTCAGTCTCCATACAGACTACCCAGCATTACACTTTGCACCTGGAGTGAGTACAACCTGATTTAAATGGTCTATTTAGAGTATTAATCCGCACTAAACAGATATGGTATCACTTATGAATTCATGTGCCGCTTTTACGTGTTTGTCTCAACTGCTGGCATGTGGCTTTTATGTCCGTAAGACTTGTAAAACAAGCATTTGTGTGTGTGTGTGTGTGTGTTGGGCTGTTGTAGGTGCAGTTTCTGCACTGCATCAACCAGGCTGTGGAAGGAGGGGAGAGCGTGGTGGTGGATGGCTTCCACACGGCAGAGCAGCTGCAGAGAGAAGACCCAGTGGCCTTCCGGACGCTCACCTCGCTCCAGGTGGACTTCACCGACACGGGGACGGACTACTGCGACTTCGTGCTGCAGTCCAAGAAACGCATCATCGAGTGAGTGCAGATGGGCTGTCGGATCACATGTTGCTTTTTTATTGCCACACATAAGCAGAGATTCAGAACTCACCGAAATGTAAATGACAAACGAAGAAGACCACGCCGTGGTGCATCTCACCAGTGACTGTGAGTTCGTGTGATTTGAAATGGGACACTGCCATCTGCTGTTCAGAATTATTCGATCCAAATATACTCGATATGGCCTCCAAAATCAGTGGCAAGCCTTCACAGAAGAGTGTTTGTTATAGCTGCATAATAATCATTATGTTGGAATGAGTTGTTCAACAACCACATTTGGATATATAACTAAGAAAAAACAAACGGAAAGCTGTAACTAGATTAAATGATTTGTCGACTAATCAGTTAGTCTTCCTCATTTTTGATCAATTAATTAATGATTCAAGTTAAAAGTCAAAATATAAACGTGTAAAATGTGAATATTTGCTGGTTTTCTGATATTAGACTTTAGATTTGAAGACATCACCGCTGGCTTTGTTATCAAATGCATATTATTCCAGATAATCACTAATAATTAGTTGCACCTGTTGTAGTGTATGTGGCATGTTTGCTTGATATTTTATTTAAATATTTAATCAAAATGGTTGCCAACTCATTTTTTTGTTGATCATCTAAGCAGTTAATTGACTTATTGTTTTGGCTCTAAAGCTCATGAGTCATATTAGTTTGACATTGACCTTCGCCCTGCCCCCCCCCCTGTCTGAGCAGCGTTAATGCCGATGGCCAAGTCGTGAGGATAAACTACAACAACTCCACCAGAGACTCGCTGCTGGACCTCCCCTTACATGAGGTTCAGCCCTTCTACAGAGCAATGAAGGCCTATATGGACGTCATGGAGCGGCCCGAGAACGTAGTCACCTACAAAATGGAGCCAGGTCTGTGTGCACCCCCCCACCCCCCAAAACTCTACCGATATAACATGAGTGTAAGAAAGTGAGCCAGTGTCATCTTTGTCACTGTAGAAGTCTGGTGTACCCCTCTATAAATAATCAGACAGCGATGGAGACATTAAGGCCATAAAAGTGTGGCAGGATGGTGCCGTCAGTAGGGAGGCTGCGTTTCGACAGCAGCACCCAGGGTTCAAGCCTCCACGTTGGAAAGCATCCATCCTGAAGACGCGTCCTTGAGATCGCTTAAAGAGTTCAGTATGCTTCAAGCAAACCTGTTCGTACGTGTCGTCCAACCGACATCTGAAGGCAGTACCAACCGATTGTTACTTCCACGGCCGAGGAGCCTTTCATTAGCTACATTATGTTGTGCAGTTACAGGATAAATAAAAAACAGATAAGAAAAAGAACTCTGCACACAAATAACATAGCGACTGTGTAGATAGCGTAAGCCAAGATAGCTTTAACTTTCAGTTAGTTTTTATCCAATAAGCCTCTTGTAACAGTAAAGTGACAACATACTGTTTGAAAATACCAACAAGAATGTAAGCTGAGCAGCCAAACAGGGTGACGTTAGAGTGAAATAACAGTCTGTTCTTGTATTGCAGTGTAGCGCTAGTCACTCCTAGTATTGTGAGTATGATAAGAACAAATGTCAGATCAACGTTTAATTAATTCAATGTAAGGCTGAAGACCTTTTTCCTAAGACTTGCTATTTTAGCTTCACTCTTTGAGCCTGTTATTATGCACCATATGTAGCCATCAACTTCACATGTTAGACCTTTACAAGATTGTCATTCTAAAGTGGGGCGGCTGTGGCTGAGAGGATAGTGTGGTTGTCCATTAACCCCAGGGTTGGTGGTTCGATCCCAGCTCCTGCTGCCCGCATGTCGAAGTGTCCCTGGGCAAGACACTGAACCCAGAGTTGCCCCGTCGGTGTGTGAATGGGTGAATTAGACTACTGTTCAAACTTAGATTACTGTTACAGCGCTTTGGGAACTGTTCCGGTTGAAAAGCGCTATATAAGAAAGAGTCCATTTACCATTTACCATTTAAAGCAAGTCAGCCTCCATCTCATGGATCTGACATTGGCTTAATTAGCTGATGAAATCTGAGCTCAAGGGCCCCCCCCCCCGAAATAAAGGTGTCTAGTGGTTTATCCGTTAATGCTATTGTGAACTGCACACATGTGCCATGCAACCGTAAACAACACAACCCTTTTGTTCGAAACATGAGGCCTTTGATCCCTTCCACCCGTTCTGCAGCTGACCCCGACCTCTCTGTGAATAAACAGGATAAAACGAAATATACCTCATACCCTCTTTTCTGATCTTTGGGTGTTGTTGTATTTCAGGCGACCTGGTGACCTTTGATAACTGGCGTCTGCTGCACGGGCGGAGGAGCTACATTAGCAGGCCAGACGGGTTGCGACACCTGGAGGGCGCCTACCTGGACTGGGACGAAGTCATGTCCCGCCTCCGGATACTCCGCAACTCAGTCCACAACAACGCATGAGCTCCGGAAACACAGCCACATTTGAAATGGGTATCTTTACAGCCTTAGCAGAGAACCTAAACGACGTTGAGGGGTTTAAACTACGAGTTAAGCGACATGTTCTTAAAACGGTGAGACGACGGGGCAAAGTGCAAAGATACTGAAATATCTGACAACAGGTCAAGAGCTAAGTCTCTGACTCTGAAGTAGTCAAGCATCAAATCAGAAGTGAAACTATTTGAATTACACAATGATTTAGAGTAAGTTTCTTTTGATTGGTACAAAATGAGAGCAACTTTTCAAACATGTAACAGTGCAACACTCCAATGCAAAGATTAAGGACACCTTGCTGTGTGTCATGTTTTTAAAACGTCCTGGCTGTTTCCAAAATCACCCCTTTTCACTACTTACTGTCCGCCATTTTGTTTGATGCCGCTAAATCATGAGTCTGAAATTTGTATTCATTCCTCACTACAATATATAGTAAACCGTTGTGTCCATTACTGTATATAGGGAGTAGTGATCGAGGGAGTGCTTTCAGACACAACCTGGATGTTAATTGTGTTATAATACTTAAATCAAGTTTCTTCTTCTTGACTCAGTATCCTGCTACCTCTACCGTTTATTCCTGTGCCTGATTATCCAGAGTAGCAGGAGCTATTTCTACAAGACACAATGTTGTTGCACCTTGCCAAGTGTAATTTCTTTCACCCACATTGTACTGGTATGTGGGCAAGTTACAGAGAAAGGTATCTCGAGCATCCAAGACCCAAAACTATCTGCATGGCTACCAGGGTTAAGTGCTAAAATCCTTTTTGTAATATGATTAAACTGATCCTTAAAATACCCACCAACTGTTTTTATGTTATTAAACAGCACAATGTGCTCATGTTTCATCGTTGCCAGTTTGTGATCGATTTATTTTCTCACTGCTGGAGATGACGAGCCGGTTACTGAAACAAAGGATTGTGCACTTTCAAATGTTTCCTGTAGCTAAAACACACCCCAGAGGCAATCTCACCACTTTTTATATAAAGCTTTATGTTTAACCTGAAAAAAACAAGTCAACTACATCTGGTAATGTCTGATCAGGCGTTCGGGCATGCTTAGCAGTGATGGGTATGAATGATGGTTCATCCTCTGTGGGAGTTTAAACCTTTGCTTTGGTCAACTACGCATTTCGTAAACTTAATGTGCCTTCCTTCATCAAGTCTTAATGCTTTTTACTGGTCGTTCTGTTCAATATGGCAAACTTGCAATTTGTTTCACTCAATTGTCACATCACTAGCTGAAATAAATCAACGCTCTAAATTTCTTTTCTTTGCGACAACTTTATTATATTGCCAAAGCTGTACATGTTCTATAAATACCTTTTCAAATACTGGAATACTCACACCGGGCATCTCATTTCATGTATTCTCTCTCGTTACAGCAGCTGGCTAGCACAATGACAGAGATGAGTTATAATCCAGTTTAAAAAAAATGTCCTTTTAACATAAGCAGGAAGAGCTGTGTGCCATTCCCAAACCAATTTTTGGAGATCAGATAGCGTCCCGTCTTATTGACACCGACGTGCGGTGTTATTCATTAATGGAACAGCATCTACTGAAAACATCCTACTGAAATAATTGCTAAAAATACAAGCATGTCACAATCAATAAAACATCTTTCAGTGATATAGCTGTACCGATATATATTGCTGATCTGGAGAAAGTATTCACATGAACGCACGTGCACACAGCAACCCACCAACCCACTGTGAAGGTTAATGGGCCAGCTATAGGACCAGATTCAACCGCTCTTTACTATCGCAGAACAGAAACAACATCAAGACTTGATGCTCCACTCGTATAGCAGACGACCACAGCTTCAACAGAAAGATCAATCGCGGGACAGAAAACTGCTGCTGAGCGTTTGGAGATTTGTACTTTTGTCACAACCCAGTCTGTGAGTTAAAAGGTGTTTTTTAAACGGCTGATAAACCTGATGAAACAGTGCCAGTGTTGCACCATATTCTGTCACCAAGACAGATTCAGTCATGTCCTTTTTTTTTAGTTAAAAGTGCACTGGATTCAGCTTCACAAATGTGAGTTTTCGTCTGTTATCTATGATGGTTAATTCAGTAACTTTGGATTTAGTGCTTTTGGTTTTGAACAAGATTTTAAAATATAAAAGTTTTAATAATGAATATAATTGTTTGACCACAGGAGGCATTGTTGCATGGATGTTGTCGCACTTTCTACAAATCATTTAGAGAAATGACAAGTGGCTGAAATTATTTTAATTCAATTTCCAGGTACAGTTGGGTCACATGTTTTGATGGCCTGTGTTGGACATTGGGATTCTTCTGCTTCTCTTGACCTTTGATAGATCTTAGTTTTTGGTGTCACTCAGTCTTTGTAACTAGTGAGAACGGCCAAGGAGATGACAATTTTTACATTTCCAGTTACATGCCCAGCAGAGGTGCAGCAGAAGACGGGTCTTTATTTCTGACAAATACTACCAGAAGATGCGGCCCTGAACCTGGAAAGTGGGGGGCGCTCACATATTATTCCAACGTTACTTCCACTGCTATCCTCGTAGTCACGTCATATAAAAACAGCCCATCTTTGCTTGTTTTGTCCTTAACAAGTAAAACCAGATACAAACCAATAATAGCTACTTCTAAATTCGCTAAATTGACTGACTTTGGGTTAATAGCTGCCAGCGATGGAGGCTTTGCAGCTATTTTGTTGGGAGATTTCCAATATATTGGAATTACAACTTGGAGGCTGACATGAAAGCGACCTGACAATATTTGGATGCAGCAAATAAAAATAAAAGAAATTCCAGGTACAAGTCAAACGTACAGCTGCCGAACGTTTACTAATAGTCATAAAATGTGATACTTTACGTGGAAATGTTCAAATTGCTGACCCGTTTTAAACAATAAATAACAGCATTCACGCAATGCACTACGGTGAAGCACCGGTTTCAGCCAGGTGGGTTTGGTTTCCACTTCATTTCAATTGAGCACACGCCGCTTGCGACGACTCGAATTGAAAAAGAAGGTGTACCACAGCATCTCCTCCCGCTGTCGTTTTAAAAACACCTGCTTTGACGTCACTGACTGGGGGCGTGGCCTGATCACAAAACACTCCAAAGTTTGCACCCATAGAGAGCAACACAGCAGCTGTTCTGTTGCCATATGCAATTCAGAGTTGATTTACCTTTTAGAAAAAAAATCTAACTTTAAACAGTCATGTCAAATGCAAGTCCTCATATTCACTTCAATCAAAATGTACTATAGAAAAAAAAAAAAAAAAAAGAGAAAAAAGGTCTTTCTTGCATTCTTCACCCTGTGAACGAACGCCAGTTGACTTAAAACCTGGCTCTGGCAATGGCTAACTACTTATTAAGTATTGCACATCTAGCAAATCAACAAGTTGTAACATTCGTTTTACAGAGAAATGTACAGTCAATATATATGTATATATTAAATAAATACTATATATAGAAATATATATATAATATTTATTTTTCATCCTCATAGCAACATGCAATTGATAACAGCAGACCACAGACAAGAGATTTTACAGTAGAACTAGAACAGCAATTCAGCCTGGTGGGCCGATATAGGAGAACACATCTGAGAACACTCACATTATTTTAGGGTTCAAACACTTTTAAGAAGCGTTTACATGCTGTGCTCCGGTGCAGTACACACTAGCATTTTCCGTATGGGACGTCCTGCACTACAAGAGGGTTTCTGGATGGTTCACCAGTTTAAACGTGGACTGACTGGAACTTTACAGTAACCACATATCACAGAATAACTCACACATTCGTTAGGAGACGGGTGGGGGGGGGAGCTAATCTGTAGTGAATGTCAAGGCTGTGCACGGGACCAGCATGCACTCTGTGCCTCGGGGCTATATCCCTCACATCTATCGGTAAAAACAGTTGGGTCTTGGCAGCGGGAACAAGAGAAGACTTTCACACTGAGGAGAAGAGCTCGAGGGGAGTCACTCCTCCCAAGGTAAGGAGAAGGCAAACATTTAGCTAGTTGGTATGCTCATCAGGACAACGGAGATGAGGGGTTGGAAGTATTTACACGACATCACGGACCAAACACGTCTACACAAAAGGGTCTCGGGCTCGTATATACAGGAGGGAGTAGGAATTGTGTGCTTAGAGTAAAGTTAGGGATTGTCAGAAGTCTGTGGGGTTTTGTTTTTTTGTTTTTCTTAAGAGCCGAGATGCTGTTTCAAGCAGAGAGGCACACCGAAGATGGAGGGGGAGAGGGTGCGGGGTGTAGACTAGCTAGGAAGGGGTCTCGGTGACAGAACCTTGGGTTTTCCTTCCGCCTCCTTCCCCTTCGCTGCCGCCACGTAGGAGAAAAGGCAGAGGACCGAGTAACAGATCTGATGTGCCTGCAGAAGGAAGAAATAACCATGAGGAGGAGAATGGCCCAGGTGTGAGGTCACATGTGCACAGTTAAATAACAAGAAAGCTAAACATGAAGCTCCCCTCAGTCCAAATACTGTAGGAATATGGACTGTTGCATACTTTAGTATTTAAAAAAGTTATCCTGTGAAGTTTTTGACCACTAGTATCACTATAAAGCAATTTTTTGACGAGTGGGTCCCCTGTTGTGTTTGTATCGTGACGTTGGCATCATGATACACATCCCTGCTGCTAGTTTCATGATGTTCCGCTGATCAATAGTAGTAGTCCCCGAGGCCGGGGATAAAATGATTAGGTGTTTTCACAGTTCTAAGAACAGTCGGAGGAGCCACTTCACTACTTATTGTGTCTGCAATGCAAGAAACAATCGTAGTCTTTAGAACGCCGTTTTGAGTTTTAGCTCCTACTTCGGAGTAGGTACTCTCCCAGCACGAGCCGAACATTGAGTGATGGAAGTCAAACGCGTGAGCCCATGCAACCGCCATTTTTAAAAAGCGGAGGTCCCCAGTGGGTAGTTTGTGTCAGGGTGTCCCCAGAACAGTTTGTGTCAAAAACACGTATTGTTACTGTGAAAACCTGAGGTATAAATTCATCTCATAATATTATAAACCACTGTGCAGTGTTTTGGTGTCTGACAAGCCTTCAAAATCAGATATATTACTCAAACTGCATTTTTCAAGAGCTGTCTATCATCGTGTAATCAACACCCAGATCACCGCAGACCCTGGTCTTTTTATTTTATTTCAAATTCGGTGCTACTTTTGGTGTGAACCTGCCCTAACAAACTAAGATGAAGTGGAGACATACTAAAGGGCCAAACTCAAAAGGTGCTATAATCATTTAACAACCAGAGGGAGACAGATTGCCTCACTCCTAGAGATTAAGTTCCCTCAGTCTTGTAAAGTAAGCGTTAAGTGCTTCCAGTGAGATTATGGCTTCAGTTTTCAGACTTACGTTCTCCCGGAGGGGATTAAAATCAGAGTGCACCTCCACAGTAATGTCTGTCATGTTCACAAATACAAACGTCAAATGTTGTGAGACACATTTCTGCTGTGCCCACCCTGTGACTAGTACTCTACATGCGCTGGTATTATAGTATGGAGTCTGACAGAAGAAGTGAGGACTCACCATGGGTGTCTTGTACTTGTGGATCACCACTTCTTTAGTTTCAGGAACTACGTCAGTGCAAGAGACAAAACAAAGAATTCAAAGGCAGCAGGAACCTCAATGTTAGAGCTTTGGTGGGGGGGGGGGGTGGTTGGACAATCAGCAAGGTGTATAAATGGGATGTGGGGCCAAGAAAAGTCCACCGCAACAGTCAGGAAAAAAACTGAACATCAGACACAGAGGGTTGACTACTTTAGGTTTAGGCAAGATTTTGTTATTAAAGCCTGGTTATGTTGAAATATATTAATAATCCAACTAATTAAATGGTTAGATTTCATCAGTCTGCCGATTTACAATGCAAAGGCCCATGTGAATGACTAGAGTAATGATTAAACCGTTAATGTGGGATGGGAACGTATGAAACCTGAACTTGTGACTGTTGGTGAGACGTTCATGGCCCTGAGAATGGACAAATAAAAACACACGTCTTATAACAAGAGACTGCAAAAGGTTGAAAAGTTTCAAACGTGGGGGGAAAAACAAAGAAAAGAAAAAAGAAAAGACAGGACAACCTCCCCTTCCCCAGCCCCCTCCACCCCAGTGAACCGAAAGTTAAAAAGACATCACAGAAAAGCAGCTAAAAGAGGCCAAAATCCTTTGACCCAGGACCATGTCACTGTTCACAGGACAAACTGACTTTTCATTAGTAACTGTGAACCCATAGCAGAGATGAGGAGGCTGTGAACTGGACAGATGAAGGGGAGGGGGGGAGAGATGTTACATCCATCAAGCTCAACCACCCCCACCAAAAAAAAACAACAGTCCACCAAAGGTCTCCACTTGCTGAGACAGGGAAGCAGACTATCAGAGAATGAAGACCACATGAGAAATGAGGGGGGGGGGGGGGGGGGGGTT
>JAVQJF010119919.1:0-23658 GCA_036023855.1 Gadopsis marmoratus
AAAGTTAATTTTACTCAAACACATACCTATAAATAGTAAAACCAGAGAACTGATCATTTTGCAGTGGTCTCTTAATTTTGTCCAGAGCTGTAAGTGATCAGTAAAATCTTAAAATCAATTCTAAATCAAACGGGGAGCCGATGGAGAGAAGCCAGGATTGGGTTGATGTGATGTTGCCTGTTAAAACCAGTTTCAAGCCAAGCTGCTGCGTTCTGAACTAGCAGGAGGCGGGAAAGTAATAATAATAATAGTAATAATAATGATGCGATAGTCGAATCAGAACGTTCCACATTGTGGAATCGAACATTTACATAAAGAGTCGGTCTAGACCTGCTCTATATGAAATAGTACTATGAGATAACATTGTTATGATATGGCACTATATAAATAAAACTGACCTGGGTCTGGTCAGCTGGAAATCTGTCTGAATGGGAGAGGGACCAGACGCATCTGCCGTAGTCATAGATTTTTCTGGTTCCCAGGCTAGGAATGTCTTTTATATTACTGCTAAATGAGTTGTCGCGTTCTCTTTAAACAGGACATAACTGTTATTACATTGGCTCGTTACATGTCATACAGAATATAATTGTGAATACATGTAAGCAATCGGCAATAATGCAGTGTGTCTTGTTTTGGGAATCATTAGGTCAGGGCTGTACTCATTCTTACATATTTGTCATGTATCTCATTACTTTTATTTCCTAAAAACAGAAATTAACCCTATTGATGTCATTGTAATGTGTACCAAAAGGAATAAATTACATATCCTACCAGAGCTGGTGTCCAGTGGTGAACTACTCATTTCTGTCCAATCCTGAGCCTGTGTAGCTGTCATGTGTAAAATGAACAAAAGACCCAGACTCTGAGTCCCATGAACGAACGACTTGGAAGACCCAGACTCTGGGTCCTAGAGTCCAGTGGTGAACTACTCATTTCTGACCAATACTGAGCCTGTGTAGCTGTCACGTGAGAAAAACAAAACTCATACATTATTATTGTTGCGCAATGCACATGCAAATTAGCAGCTTACTCTCTGAGAGGAGGGTTAGGGTTAGGGTTCCTACTAGTTCAAATCAAGAGTAGTTCAGTGAATGATACGCTCATGAACGAGACATCACTAGCTGTCAGCAAGTCTAAAATCCTGTGTGGTACGGGCATTCAAGTTATCAAACCAAAGCATTTACTTGACAACAGATGTGTAGTCAGTGTCTTTTCAACACAGCCACTCCTAGCAACATAATCCCTATTACGGAGATGAACCAGAATGCCTCACCTGCACAGCATCCATGTTTCCAAAGAACTGCTCCACAGGAAGAATCTGATTGCTGTCATCATCTGGGAAGATGTTTTTGCTGCCGTCTTCACAATCCATGTCCTCAGGCTCCCGTTTGTCTAAGATGTCGCTCACTCTGCAGCTGTCCAAATCCACACCTGTCCTCAGCTTGTTTTCTTTGCCCTCCTGTCCTTCGAGCTCTGGTGATGCTGAGCATCTCCTCCTGCCTGTGGGCTGGTGGCATTCACAGCTGATGCGAGAGTGTCTCTCCAGAGGGCCACCTGCTTTACTGTTACAGCTGGCTGCTGAAGTGCTCTCTGCTGCAGAGTGTGTCTTTGGACTTTTCATGCATCGCCTCCTTGTAGCAGAAGCCTGTGGCAGAAAGTTAAAGACCAGGGTTAGGATGATGTTACAGTTATCCCTTGGTCTCATACCAATGTACTCAGTCTACCACGCCGCAAGGACTCGAGATATATTGAATAGCGAGCCAAACGTGTGTGGCCAGTACAGTTCTCAGATGCAGTTGTGAAAGTCTAGCCATTTACAATTGACCAGTTGGGAAGGGGGAAGGGGGAAGGGGGGGCATGAAACATGGCCCTTTAAAAAAGACATTATTTAGTTTTAAGAGATATACTCAGAAACAGGCTGTTCTCTCCAGTACACAAGTCAACACAAACCTTTCTGGAGCTTTTGACCTCAGAGCTGCTCTTCCTCTTTCTGGGCTTCAAGCTGTCGAGTTGACCAGGCATCTGCAAAGCAGCATGTGGTGTGTTTATCAAGTATAGCAACCAGTTTGTGAAAATAAGTTGGTTTCAATCAGCAGGGAGGTGGCTGTCATAATACCAGCATCTCTGAGGCTCCCGCAAAGCAACTATTAAGCTAACTGTGTTCACTCCCCAGCTTTAGTGACATCACATGCCAGGTGACTTTCTAAAACTCAAAAAAAATAAATTGGGTTATCTTAAATGTATTGTGCAATTTTCTATGTGAGCCAGTTCTAAAATCTAACTTTAAAAGCAGTAAGATGTTGAAGTATGTCAGTGCAAAAGGTGCAAACAGATGAAGCCGACATGTCTACAGGCTGCCTGAGGTAAACACTGGCAGGTTATATGTAGCCTATTAATGATGATATGCATCGTGTTAACCGACCCTATGCTGTCAGGTAACCCAGGGAACGCGCTGTGCAACGTGTAAATCTATTTCACTTTGAAAGTACTTGTGGGAAAGATGTGCTAGCTTAATAGGAATCAGGGATTTATTGTTACAGAAAATATCCACGGTGGTGTGCACTCGCTGACTGCTCACATGTCTACAATGATTGTTGATTGAGATTTTGGGGTTGTTATTTGTACCTGAGACTAAGATTTCAAGCTGGGTTGAAATTGTGTGGTTAAGAAGATTCATTCCGGTGCTCTCGCCACGGCTCTGCACAGTCTCCTAGGCTGTTCAACACAACCCCAATAGCGCTCCTGACCTGTATCCCACGCTCGCCAAACTCCTCCCGAAATGTTGGCAATTTAACGTCGCGTTTCCGACTCCCGAGACCTCCAGTTATATTCGGAACTTTATTCCGCAAACGTTACATGTGCCCCTTTTAGGCGTGTCCGAGCCGTGCCGAATTTAAGTTAATGAAAACACAGTTCGTACTGGAGCCGTTAACGCAACACAAGTTTGTCCAGTAATGTATCCCATAAATAAGCCAGCACGGCGTCGTAAACAAATGAAAGGCACATGGCACAAGGACGACTTCAGCGTTGTCAGGGGGTTAACGACACTAACTTGGGAGGTTGTGGGAAGCGGAGAGATCACATTGGCGCTAGCTAAACCGTGTCCGTTAATCAACCTCCGCGTATTAGCTACAAGCTAATAAGGCTAGCAGGATGAACTACTAGTAACTAATTCACTAGCTGCCTGTTCGTAAACCAGCCTAGCTAAACGCCTACCTTGTGCATCATTTGCCGGCGTAACGCTTCTGTTTCTCGCAGACCCCGATATTAAAGTTTCGAGTATCCCGTCTGTTTTTAACCCGCGAATCAGTCGTCTTTGACTAGCTACAGGCAATGAACTGTTATTGTAATTCGATGATCCGTGTGGCGCAGCCGCCTGCTCTCTGCTGGGTCTGGTCTGGAGAGCCGCCGCGGTGTTATTTCCTGCTGGTGAGGTTCACCCAGAGGTCAGAGAGTCTCCTCTGCGCCGCCATGTAGCCGTCACTTCCACTCCATATTAATCACAGCATTTCTACTGCGACAGCGCCGATTCTTTGGGTTTATTGACCCCGGTACGCGGAAAATCGGCAATGCGTTTGGGATTCGTTAAATGGACGCACGTCACCGGTGTTCTGTGTTTGTGTGACCTTTGTGGCTACATTGTTAAAATACACGCCTCGGCTTTAAATATAGACTAACTGTCCATGGTTAAATGCTTCAAATCTCAGGCCGAATACTTCACTGTAACTTGTATTTTTCGATTAATTAGGATGTTTTGACAGTTATACCACTTTTTAGACTCAGGTATTCATCCTATAAAAATACCCAGGAATTTATTTTATAGGGAAACTCAGCTTTCCCGATTTTATGCCATTTTATTAAGACTTCTCACCAAGTGGACTTTTTCTGTTGTCCACGTTACACGCAACGACAGGCCCTCAATACACCGTGTTTGTCTAAATGTGCGAGAAGAATTCCGTTTTGATTCACTTCTGAGTTTCAAAGTTAGCTTGTGTGCGGCGACAGATAGGGAGGGCGGAAACAAAGCACGTAATTCCAGAAGACGTCCACAAGAGGGTGATAGAGGCTTTATAATTCCACCCTCTCATGTTAGATTACAGTCATGATAAATAGATGATGCATCTAATACCATTATTGTTTGAGAATTCGTTTCAAAAACTATATTGTGGTGGTCGGCCATTTCTTTAAACCAAAAACTATTCAGGATATCTTGCAAAAGAGTTTCGTTTGTTTTTGATGGCTTCCTCATGACGTTGTCCTGTATCTACACTGGGAAGTCTTTTGATTATTTATGTTTTTTCTTTAAATATGTTTTGCTTGATATCTTTGATCATAATAAAGACAACGAAAGCGAAACTTGTATAGGCTAATTCATCTTATTTTCTAATTCTATACACATACATGGACATTTATTATTTGCTGATCCCTCGCTTACTTTTGGGACAAAACCTTCATGAAAACGGTGCTTTATTTTCAACTTTTTCTGTAGATGTGTGCTAATATATATTTATTATGCTCTATACTGCGTTTGTGTTATTGTGCTTACCTATAGCACTTGTCTGTAGGCTACACCGTGGCTGAGTTATATAAAGTCATACGATGTTTAACTTTTAATTGTTAAATAGTTTCAACCCCTGGTTATTATATTTTCTCATCATATAGCCTAATATTGGTGAAAAGCAATAGAGAAAAATAGACAATTCCAGCTTGATGGTCAGGACTAGGCTATAACGCCGTGGACACCTGGTGTGAGAAATGTGAAACCTGCGGGTCCCAGATCCGTGTGGATTTTTAGAGGGAGGAGATATTTGGGAGGGGGGGGGGGTTCTGGGAGTGAGAGGGAGGGAGGTATCCAGCAGCAGTCCTCCATACAGTCTGCGTAGAGACAGAGGACAGAGAAGAAGTCCGGGGACATGTAGCGTATCTTGTAGGCTATCATTTTCCCGCACCCATGAGCGTGCGACTCCACCGAGCGCCGTCATGGGCAAAGGGGGCCCCGGGGCCACTATAGTGTCACCGCGCTCATCTGGTGTACAAATGAGCAGGGACGGCCGTGGTGGACTCCACTCGGATGCACAGTTGTGAAACATTATGAAGGCAAAAGGTCCAGCATCTGAGGGTCTCTGTGCGCTGCAGTGAGAGCCATGGATCACTTTTTCCGGAGAAAGCGGGTCGGTCTGCTGAAGCCCCTGCTGAGTCTGTCTCTAGTTTTTGCCTCTTTTCTAATGATCCACAAGCTGAAACTGGCAGAGAAGGACGGGGTGGGAGTTAAACACATGAGAGATGCCGGCTGGTGCGGCTCCGAGTGTTTTTTATTCAAGAAGGGGGTAGTGAAAGATAGTTTGGGGAGCTCAGGCTCTCCAGTGCTTAGCAACGCTTTGGATGCGCAGCGGGTCTCCAACGGGACTCCGGCTTCCTGGGATGCGCAGGTTCTCAATTGCAGCGAGGACGCGTCGGTGAGGACGCAGGACTGGTTCCGGCGCTTGGACCCGAGATTTCACCAGTTTGTTCTGCACAGACACTGCAGGTACTTCCCCATGCTCATCAACCACCCGGAGAAATGCGCGGGTGGCGAGGTGCACCTCCTCATGGTGGTCAAGTCCGTTATCGAGCAGCATGACCGGCGGGAGGCGGTGCGCAAAACCTGGGGCAAGGAGCACGCGTTGGATGGGAAGAAAATCAAAACTTTATTTCTTTTGGGAAGCCCGATGACTGGCAAAGACACCAAGAACCTCCAGAAACTGATCGAGTACGAGGACCTGATCTATGGGGACATCCTTCAGTGGGACTTCATGGACACCTTCTTCAACCTGACCCTGAAAGAGGTCAACTTTCTCAAATGGTTCGACATCTACTGTTCCGGCGTCCAGTTCATCTTCAAAGGCGACGACGACGTGTTTGTGAACACGCAGAACCTGCTCGAGCTCATCGGCTTCAAATTGGAAGACCGCAAAGACGCCGAATTGTTTGTGGGGGACACCATCTCCAAGGCGATCCCCATCCGAAACCGCCAGAGCAAGTACTATATTCCCAAAGAGCTGTACGATAAGCCATACCCCCCTTATGTCGGAGGTGGGGGGTTTCTGATGTCCTCCCAGCTGGCCAGGAGGCTCTTCGTGGTCTCAGAGGACCTGGAGTTGTACCCCATTGACGATGTGTTTTTGGGGATGTGCCTGCAGAAGCTTCACTTGGCCCCAGAGATGCATGCAGGCTTCAGGACCTTCGGCATCACCAGACGCAGGGTGAGCTCCATGAACAGCGAGCCCTGCTTTTATAAAAACCTCATTGTGGTGCACAAACTGAGCGCACAGGAGCTGCACAGGATGTGGAGCGTGGTGCACAACGAGGAACTGGTTTGCGCTGAAAGGACCACCATATGATTGTCAGTTAATATAAAGTAAATCAATTCACTGAAGCTGGACTGATGGTTGGAATACACAGAAGGTCTTTACTTGATCACACACGATGATCTTTACACATTCCACTGAATCTGTGGAGTCATGGATTCTTTGTCACCTGGGAAACAACTGTGATTATGAAAAATGTCTATTTCCATCACAATAGTGTTTTTATTCAGTCAACATTTCATTTCCATTGATGGTACATTGATTGATGCATCCCATCCAGATTTAGATTTAACATGTTCTGTGTGTCGAATTAAAAAGGCGCGAGCTCTTCTGAGCAGGTTAGGTTTCTTCTCCACTATGATTTTTTCATTTTGTGTGAAACCACTACTCCACAGCCTGCAAGTATCAGAGGAAGGTTTCTGATTCTTTGTGCCATTTCAGATTGGAGTTAATCATAATAGGAGATCCAGTGCTGATGTAAAGACATTGTTGTAATAATTCTGTGTTTGTGCAGGCATAAATAAGACTTGACCAGCTGATTTTGTTGTCAATTTCAAATTTCAGGTTGTCAGTGTGACTGTCAAAGTGAACTACATGGACTCATTGCACATAGCACAGAACAAACAGTTCATAGTTGAGTCATTGTTTTTTTAGGGTACTGACATTGTAAAAATCAGATTATTTGATTTTTTTTAAGTTAATATATTGTTTTATTTCACCTTTTAATTTGTTTACGTGTCAATTCGTTTGTGTATGATTGGCAGAGACAGGCCAAAAGACCAAAGAAACTAAAGAGCTGTAATAGTGTAGATTTAGGTGTGATAGTGTAAATACAACCGGAGATCTCTTGTCAACTTTGTAAATACAAAATGAATGTCGCAGCATTTGATTCACACTGATGTTTGAACAGCACATTACTATGAACGATTTGGAAATAAAATGACTGCAGTCAAGTACAACTTTGTTTAGCAGAACATGCAAAACGTGTGGTTTAATATAAGTTAGTTTCATTTGATTGCTAAATAGAGAGCACTTAGAGCTGCTAACGACTGCAAACCTTTTGGCACATGAAACCACATCTGCAATGTTCAGCTTAATGTAGTTTATTTAAACAAATACAGATACTTTTGCAGGAAAAAAATAACCATTTGATGCCAAAATTCTTATTCAGAAAATACTGACTACTATACACAAAAAACACAATAAAATGTCCACTGTTGCAACAGCCCTCAATACAGAGCCACATTAAAGCCATCATGGTGGAAGTTAGAAACAAAAAGTATACTCTCCTATACACCCACTATAATCAAGTTTGTCTCCACCAATACAACAGTTACTGTTATCACACAGAATTTACCCCTAATATTACATTTTGTAAAATGTATATTCCATTCAAGACTGTTTTAAGGATTTTCCTCTTAGCTCTTCTTGGCTGTAGATGAATCCCAGATATGTTACAATCAATATAGTCATAACACTGCGTGGAACAAATAGAAGTAGTAAAATTATAGAATTAACTATAAATCTTGCAAAGTATTGTCAGAGTTCTTAAACTCTGACTTTGTGGTTAAATCTGTTTAAAGCTACTGAAGTGCTTCAAACTGTCTGTTGGGGTCAGCCTACGTCATATTCAGCAGAAATCAAGTAGGCTTGAAAAAGACCAAACAGGTGCTACACATATTCTACTGTATACACTACATTAATTTCCATAGCCTCCCCCCCCCCTCCCTTTTATAATTCTGTTAAATTAAAAGGTCGACTTCTCACTAGACTGGTAGAGCATATACAACTGTGCCATCTACTCAGATTGTCAGTAGGCATTAAGCAGGGAAATACATTAAGTTCATGCTGTGCTGAAAGTTCAACAATGAAGCATCATCCCTTTGGCAAAGTGCTATTTCATGTCTTCTATATTTGTTATTTTAAGACAAGAAATAAAAAGAAGAATGTAAACAGAAGCTGACAGCAAAGCTGCACTCAGGTTGTCAATGGCTTTGGGATTTAAGCAACGTCTGCTGGAGTGTTGCCAAGGGAGGAAAGTCTTCTGCTTGTAACCAAAACTCATTGTTCCTCTCCTCTCATTTCATCAGAATCTACGCAGGTGATTGTAATTTTAGTTTAATTTCTATCCTGGGATTTACTCAAGAGTTTGTGGTCTAAATATAATTTTCAACACGATGGGGGATGTAACGTTTTTGGAAATAATTGCAAATTTTTACCATTTTAAAATCAAATGGTCACATTTACAGCAGCAATGGATAGCTTGTGTCGCTTTAAAAGGAACCTTCCTCCATTTTTCATAGAAAGGTTAGTCTACTAGCTTGTGAAAATGGTTGTATAATGTCTTCTGTGGCTCTGGAAGAGCTTTGTCAAGTCTGAGAGAAATAACCCTGATGGTATCAGAGTGATGTCATCAGGGTTATGCCAGCTTGGACCCGGACACAACACATTTATAACAGAAAGCCTGCATTGCAAACTGAAGGTGTGGGGTTTTTAAGACCAGACAGACAGGGTGTAATGAGAAGATGCCATTAGGGACCAAAAGTCAGGATATCTCTGCCACTGCTGCTTTAATTTTGACCATTATTATTATTATTTTTAAATCGACCTCTTGTGAGTTCCCAAAACTTAATGGAATACTAAATCAATGAACGGCCCCTATAAGCTGTACAATTCCCCACAACAGAGACTCCAAACGGCAGTGAGCAATATGAAAAACAAGATAATCAAATGCAAGATATCCTGTAAGGAGATACCAGTGAACAGCTGACAGTGTGCTCATGTTTACTAGCCCAGCAGGTGTGTGATGCCAGACGCTTGACATATAGACAAAAGAGGCAGGAGATCTAACATTGTTGAGTCTTGTTGTCTCTTCTCTGTGTGGAGTTTCGGTATATATAATATAAATAGGACCAGAATTTAATTACAGTTAATGCAGTGAACCTACAGTGTCTCAATATGTTTTAATGCATATGTACATAAACTGATAAAATAGAGGTACTCCCTTTATGGTCATCTTAAAAAGATGTTAAATATATTGGATGAAAAATCAGTATTGGCCTTTAAATTGTCAGTGAATATATATGAAACCTATCAGATGTGTGTTCTAAAAGTGCCGATATGAACGTGGGACCAGGAAATATAAAAGTAGGGTGGGGTTACTAGAAGGGTGTCCCCTGGATGCCTTGAAGCAATTTCAGTGCTTCCCTGATGTATGTTCTCTGGCCTGGGGTGCCAAGGCCGGGATCCGGCTGCCTCTGCCCATGGGTCTGGCTCTGGCTCTGGCTCTGACCGACAAGGTCTGCTTCAGCTTGGCTCCACCGACAGCCCTGCCTGGACACATACATACCCACACAGAAAATGACATCAAAGAGTAAACCTTTGTAAGACCTTTAACATAGAAGACACGCCCCTGTTCTGTATTTATCATTAAACAAAGCGACCTGCATTACCTGTGATGTGAATATAAACAGGAAAGTTTCATGACATCGGCAGCTCATGGTGATGACTAGAGATCACCTGCTTTCATCACGTACTGTCACTGAGTCTATGCTGTGGTCACATCACGAGGCTTACTTTCAGTATACAGTGTGGTACTAATTGTGTTCTCTCAGCCTACTAGTGGAATTAGAAAAATGTCAAAAAGCTCACAGATCCCTTTACTTAATCAAAAGTAGCAATGTCTCTCTGTAAAATATTCCATTACAAGTAACAGTCCTGAATTAATGTCCATAAATGTGATGTATATAGTGATGTAGATGGAGGCACGGGAGAACTACAGTTTTTCTACTACTATTTCAGGTTGGATTTCTAGTGACAGCCTGTGGGGAGCCGGGGGCGTGCTGCTGCGCAACAACAAAACTTGTTCTCTTAGCTTGTAAACTAGCTATGTTTCCAACAGCGAAAATTGAACCTCAAATGAGGATCTGGCCGGCCGAACCTGAGTTGCCGAGAGCAAACAGCAACTGGTGGTGCCGTTGCTCATGTTGCTCCCCATGGCAACAGAAACGGAATCATTCTGCTGCAATCAATGTCAGCGTGGGCCATTTTTGTTGGGATGATGTCGCCGACACCAACCCTGAGATCCCGTGTGCTAGTTACTGCATGAAAGGCTTATTCACTTGGGCAGAGGTGTGCTGGAGACCTTTTTCATGATCCCGAAAACAAACCACAAAAGACAACCAAGACCAGCCGGTCCAAGAGGACCATTGAGTGAGAATTTTGTCACCTAATGCTATGTTTTGGTAAAACATGATGGTAGTAGTTATAGGCTAGGCTAAGCTGGGGTGATGTTGGACTAATGTTGTAATGTGAAGGGACAGTCAGGAGAAACTGTGTGAATGTTAAACCTCATTTGAAGCCAGCTAAATAACGAGAGTAGTAGGTTAGATGCCGGTAACTGTTTTTTCATGTTGCTTTTGTGGAACTTTATACTGCAGGCTTGCTCAACTAGCGGTAGCTTTGTTATTATACGGAAGCCCATTCAGTTCCTTGCGTGTGTGTGTGTGTGTGTGTGCTGCAGCTGTAACTACTAGACATGCCCTGGCAATGTTGAGTAACTGATTAACAGCAGCTAGCTTGCTCAGAGGGGTCAGAAGATTGCACGCAATGCATCCTGGTGAATCTACGTGTACATAAATTGCAGGTACAGCTCCGCGAGCAGGACATCTTAGTTTTTTTTAGTCAACATACCACTCACTGAGGAATGTATTGTTTCAATTGACTACATTTACCATCATCACTGAGTGGACATCCACACGACAGGTGGCTAATTTTCCGTTTTGGAAGAAAAGGGCATCATCTATTAACTAGATGACCACGAGACAAGATGTGTCAGGATCTGAGTGGCTAACCACCTATGATAAACTACTGTATTTCCTGGGGAAAACCCTGAAAAGTAAAAATAATCACTTTTGAGTCATTGTCCCTTTAGAGCATTAACTTGTATGCTGTGGCAAAGCACATGGGCAACGCACTCACTAGATGATGGGATTGACTTATTTGAAAGATTTTCAGGATCCATGTGTCAGCAGGGTCATTATGACACCTTATGGCATCCCTGATGTGAAAGGTCCTACCCACTGTTATCAAACTTGCTTAAAGTTATAATGCTTAAGATTTCTGTCCTGGTTAATTTGGCAACACCTGTGGTTACTGGTGGTAACCGCTGGTGTGTTTTCATAATAAATAATCTGGTTATTAAAGTACTGCATGTTTCAGTCAATAACAATCTACTTACAACCACTACCATGATTGTGAAATATTACTCAAAATGGATGCCCAAACACCCACTACACTAGAGCTCCAAATTAAATCCACCACTATTTTTACGTGCCACATTCTGGCAGGAAACCATATCTGAAAAATTGCAAAATTAAGTTTTACCAACAAGCATGGGGACTCTGTATAGCTCCCACACTGAGTGTTGGGGAGGTAGGTGTAAGCAGAGTGTATGAATAGTTTACCTTGTGCTTGCTGGGTTCTCTGGGATACCGCAGTCCTGCGTGAGTTTTGTTTACAGCCCTCTCTGCCCATGAGGTGAGCCTTCCAGGCCTGGAACAAGGACAAAGTGGCTCAGTGAGTCCATTCCTCTCCCAGGTATTTTCTCGTTCGGGACAACCACGGGTGACTGAAGGCCCAGTCAAGGCCCAAATGGCTGCCCTCCCTCCCACTAACATTGCAGTCTTTCATTTGAGTCTATGTCAGAGCTCTGACAGCGAGTGTGACTTTGTGAATTTTTTGTTCATTCATTTTTAAGGGTGTGTGAGGTGAAGTACTGCATGTTGTGAATCAGATTCTGAATGAGAACACAAATTCAACTAACACTGAAAAGTAGGTGTCAGCATAGATTTGTGCATGGTCTCAATATCTCTCATACATTATTTTACCATACATGGCTGTTAAGTGGTTTGGAGGGAATTAAAATGGTTCAAAGGTAAAGGCACTGAAAACTGAAACACCATGTTATATAATTTTCATGTTTAATCATTGTCCTAGCAGGAACCACATGTGTACTTTATATAATTTATTAAGGCTGCATTCCCGTATTGTGCATGGCGCCTCACTGGGAGCTAGCATTAATTATATTACCTGTGCTTTTACTGCAAGTTAAAATGTCTGCTATGAGGGAGACTAACACTAAATCAAACACTGCTGCACTGCTCTGGATTTAGACTCACATACATCTGGCCACACCTCAATCAGTGATATTACAACAGGTGTTTTCCATCAGCTCGCAATAAGAAAGCACCTGCTGTGACATCAATGATCGGTTGTTCAAAGTTTGCTTATAGTTTTTAATATAGTTTCTTAGAGTTCTTCTGCCTTTTTATATAACTGCTGCCACTGCTAACATAAAATACATTACTTCTTCTAATGAACTGTTTACAAGTGAAATCATTATTGCTTGGTTTAGTAAAGGTGGGCAAAAAACAGTGGCAAACAGACTGTTTATATGAGGAAAAAATGATTAATTATTATTAATTTATGCTCACTATTTTTTGGCTGGACCACAACAAAGTGGGGCTGGCTCTATAAAGGAAAAAGTCTGCCCCGCCCTGACTGAGTGATTACACTGTTACACTGTTGTTTGGTCCATTGGCCGTAGCTCTATCAAAATGATTAGGTGTCGAACAGTCCTGACTTGCATCCTCAAGAGGCTTTGACAGAAAGACATGGACATTGACTATACATAGATGGACCAGCCATATACTAGATTTTGAACTAGTCTTGTTGTTAATCAGGTAGTTTACACTTTCCTTCTGGATTGGCCAATCAAAAAAAACAGAAACAACACACAATGTTCAAGAGGATGTGGTAGCTGTTGTTCCGGCTATCTATCCAGAAATAAATCCTGATTCCCCATTACCCATGGTCACCATGGTAAACACAGAAATACCATAGTTTGACTGAGATGTCTATCTTCCATCAGTGATTGGTAGGGATTGTAATAAGACTGATGGAAATAATATTTTCCCACAACATACTATTCTTGTATAAATGTTTTGTGCAAAAGTTTTATTTCCAAAGCACTGCTGCAAACTGGGATAGGTAGGGCCAAGACAGGTGCTGGTCAGACTCATTCTTATAGCTCTTGTGGCTTCTTGAAAGACAACTTGCATGACTGATTAGATTCCTCGAAAACAGTCGTAACGGAAGACAAATGAAAGGTGACACTGTTGCTACATCTTTTAGTGGGGCAGAGAATCTTATACACCGCATATCCATTTTACTCTATCATACAAGGAGTTAACAGACACAAAACATTAGTAATGGAAGAGCAGCTCTAAGGTTCTGAAATATGAACACTGTTTTGAAAATATTTATAAAAGATAAACTATTTTCCCTGTGGTTATGTTACATAATATAACATACAATACAATAATATATCAGAGCCACCTCAGCAGTAACTCCACTTCTACTGGAATTAATGGAAACCTGAACTTTTAAAAGAGAATGATTACTTTGTCCAGTGTTTATAATTGGTATCAAAAGAAGTGCATTATCCAAACCGCTCTGACGACAAGTAAGATTTAGAGAAAGCACGGCTATCACAAATGTCTATTAAAATATTAAACAGCTAATCAGGACATTTATGTCTTTACTTCTACTTATAACTCCTAATAGGAATGTGAAGAATGTGATGGTATTTACTTCATCTTGAGACAAATGAAAGAGACCATTATGAACAAAGGCTTGGCCTCCTTTGAAGTCTTTAAAGGCCAGCAATAGCAATGTTTAACCTCGACACCTGTTTGCTGCTCAAGCCTAATATTAGAAGCTTTCGAGTTTCTGAGTTGATATAAAAGAGGGAAAATAGAAAAACTCAAGGTGAGGCCCATGTTCTGTGAAAACATCAATTCAAATTAGAGTTACCACATTCACTTTCTTTTGTTTTCTCCTTCTCATAAATGTGACTATTTTGTTATCTAGAAAGCAGCTCTGTACAAGTTAACAAGGATTTTTATTTTATTTTGCAAAGAAACGATTTGCATCAAATAGCATGCCAGGGACTGTGGAGCATCATATGTCAAGCAATTGCTTCACAAGAAAACATAGTCACAGAGATGGGAGAGACAAAACTGGTACAGTTGGATCTCTCTCAATTTGCATGTACAGAATCTTACCTCCTCTCCAGGCATGAAGTTGTTGTGACACAAAGGACAGTGGTTGGAGCCTTTACCCGAGATGGGGGCTGAAATAGGAACACAACACCTGTTACAGAAAAGTACCCTAAACACTCTAGAGGAAAATAATAAAACTACACCCTTGAAGGAAAACGGTTTTAAATACAACACACCTTTGAGGAATGGGAACCTTAGGGTAAACACAATCTATCCTAACTCACAATTCTGTTAACTCACTTATATAACTAACAGGGGAAGAGAGACTTGACGTTTATGGTAATACAAAGCCTCACTGGTGTCAGTTATCTATGGAGACATATGGCTGGTGAGAGACACTAGTGTAAGCCCTGGTACAAGAAGCCTCTTTCTTCAGGTTAGTAGGTACAGTATCAGTAAACTCGTATCCAACTAGGAAAAAAACAAACAGAAGATCCTATACGGAAAGCTGACCACAGCTTTCAGATAGTAAATACAGGTCATGGTAGTTTAGCAAAAATGTACTGAAAACGCTATGGAAAAGTACAGAATTTTGATTTCTTAAAGGTTCTATGTAAAATTGTGAACATAGAACATATTTTCGGCATTTCTCAGTTTTATAAGTTCGCAGAAGTGCTGTACCTGTCACAGGAGGAATATTCAATAAATGGAGCCAAATACATTAAAAGAGATTGATATCTTAACTGCATTGGGTGCTAAACTAAGGTCAGCTTAAGAAATCCAGGCTGTGGAGAATCAAGGTAAAAACCAGGATGATAAATACATGAGCACATATTTATCCAGGTTGAGGTTGGTGAATCAGTGTTTCAGAAAATGTGTCTATTTGGAACAAATGTAATGGTTGATCTAAATGAGGAAATCATGTTTTTTGTGTGCTCTGTGAAAGAATGAAGAAGTGCTTTGAGGTAGTGGTAAGTTCCAAATTGTTCTGACAAACAAATGGTCAAATGTAGATGAGATAAATTGCCTAAACTCATCAAATGGATACCAAGTAGTGCTGGGTATTGATTGCCACTGATTACCTGAATCAATTAGATTCCGATTCACAAGGTCCCAATTTGACTTGATTTCCAATTTGCTTCAATATCAATTCAGTTAGGGATATTTCAGTTACAATACCAATTTTGCTTGGATATGAAAGAGAATCTAAGAGAACAAATGCTGTACATTGTACAAGGAACCCCCCATTCTGGTGCATTATTAAAAATATCAAGGTATACATTAAGCATATGAAAGTTGCGACAACCTCAATAATATTTTGGGCACGCAGAGATTTGGATGGCAACTTAAATGCAAATGGCTTCACCAGTTGAGTTTGTTTCGGATCAGATGTTTTTGCAGATTGCAGATTGATGTCTTGTTACATGGTTTCGTAGATTTGTGTTATTTAAAAAATATTTCACCTCCATTTTGTTATACCAAAGGCTGGCCACGCAAGACTAACGGCTAAAGCTTCACGCATCCACGGGAAAAGGCATATTCAAATGAAGATCAATTTCTTATGCTTCACATAAAGCATTTTCACAAATGTTCCAATGGCAATAAAGTGTGAGTCTGAGAACTCACCATTGCAGGTGGGACCTTGGACATGACGAGTCAGATCTTCAGTGTGCACAGCCTCTGAGCAGCGTGGGCACTGGCTAAACTTGGACCTGCTTTCACATTCACCCAGTAGGTGCTCTGTGAGGCTGGCTATCTCAACTACCTGTGAACAGAACGCAAAGCTGTACACAAAGTCTTCAAGCTTTATTACTGAGGTGGTGATTAAACAGCTGGGAAAATGTCCTTCTTTCAAGATGAAAAAAAATATGCCAACACAAATGTAACAGTCTACCTGTCTACATTCATCGCAGCGTTTCAACATAGGACAGTGCTTCCAGTAGTGAAGGTCCAATCCATCCTCTGTGAATGACTCATCCTTTTTACCGCAGAATATGCACAGGCTGAAAGATCAGATCAGGCTACAGATCAGATCACATGCCTTCAGAGCTCTGTCCTAAGTATTTTGACACTAATGACATACAAAATTACACTAAATGCATGTTAAATTAATACCTCAGCTGGAAAAATAATTAAATGTGTGAAAATGGCACAGAAAACACTAAACCTGTGAAATCAGGACTAGGCTTACCGTATATAATATATACCTTATACCATATCTACACCGATCAGCCATAACTTCATCACCACTGACCGGTGAAGTGAAGCACATTGATTATCTCGTTACCATGGCACCTGTCAGTGGGGGGGATATATGAGGCAGCAAGTGAACATTTTGTCCTCCAAGTTGATGTGTTGAAGCAGGAAAAATGGGCAAGTGTAAGGATGTGAGAGACTTTGACAAGGCTAGACTGTGATGGCTAGACGACCATCCCACATCTCCAAATCTGCAGCTCTTGTGGGGTGTTCCCGGTCTGCAGCGGTCAGTACCTACCAAAAGTGGTCCAAGGACGGAAAACTGGTGAATCGGCGACAGGGTCATGGGCGGCCAAAGATCACTGATGTACGTGGGGAGCGAAGGCCGGCCCGTGTGGTTCGATCCAACAGACGAGCTACTGTAGCTCAAACTGCTGAAAAAGTTAATGCTGGTTCTGATAGAAAGGTGTCAGAACCACAGAGCATCACAGTTTGTTGCATATGGGGCTGTGTAGCTGTAGACCGGTGATAATGTTATGCTGTCTTAATGTTATGGCTGATCGCTGTATATACCATATCTTGTTTTTTTTTTCTTGCATCTTTCCATTATTCCAGTGATGTTTTAAAGCTGCGTTATGAATAACTTACTTGTCCAAATAGTTGATAGACTGTTGGATGTCAACACGGTCTGTTACCTTGTTCTGGGGCACTTTTGTGACAGCTGAAAAATAAGGAGACAGTATCCGTTACTTGGCATGACTACATTAATTAGGGGCCACCCTCTTGAGTATCAACCCAATGAGATCCAGCACTCTATAAACATAAAGAAATAATAATCAGAAATCCTTTATTCATCTCACAGTGGAGAAACTTACATTGTCACAGCAAAGGTGTATAGTGCAGATAAGAGGAGAAATCACACAGGTAAGAGCACACGTAATAAGATCAATCACTAAGGTCATGGTAGTTTAGACTGACTGTACATAACTTAAACATGATGTAAAGACGTATGCATAACTTTGTTAACAAAGCTCTGTATATGTGATAGCTGGGTAGTGGATGGTGTGCCTACACACTTTCTATAGGTTGATGGTGGAAATGACTGGCAGCATCAGCGTCATGTCTGAGATATTGTTAAATTGCCTTCAAATGGAGCTTTTGTTTCTGTAATTGACGTGCTAAGACAAGTTCTTCGAGTTCAAGTGGTTAAACTCTTGAGAGCACTGTTGCTGGGCAACTGACAACAAAAGTAGACGCTGTAAGGCTCCTTATCCTCTTTGAAAATGGTAATTGATTTTGACTTTTTTTGCATTTCCATGCCATACTGAAGAAACAAAAAAACAATGAGGACAAAAGGGACTAAAGCAGGATCTCTCATTCATGTCACAAGTGGTGACCTCGTAGCTACCTTCAAATTTTCCACTTGCATATGAACAGGTCACGTTTGAAGGCATTAGTGCTAATGTTTGACTACAGACTACATATTATACATCAGCTCCATATTGCTGTTTTGTGCTTCAAGGCAATCCAAATCAGACCTGGTGGAGTGCAGTATATTAGGATGTTTTACTGTACTAAAGAATATCTTTAGTGTGAGTGGGAGCTAAGGTGCTTTTGTCTTCTTTGTATTTAAATGTATACATACTTGCTTTACCAGCTTTTTGGGACTCTTTCTCAACTTTGGGAGCTTCTTTCTTGGGAATTTGTCCTTTGGTGCTTTCATTCCCTCTCTCCTACACAAGCAGACAGAGAAATATGAATTGATATTGAATTAATAGAAAGCACAGTTGAGAGATGAGAGAGATGCTATTACACAAGGAAAGGTCTACATAACTTTAACATCGACTTAAGACATAAAACGTTTTGGATAAATGGTGGAACTCTTCTTCATGAGACTCTTAAGGAGACATAATGTGGCATTGTGTTATTATCCGATTGTTATGTGGCCAGCTAGATAGCAAAAACGCAACTCGAAAGGTCTGTGTGGAGTCAGAAATAGAAATTAGTAGCCATTACAAGAAGTGATGCAATTGCAGCTTGAGGACAGCTCCACCTACTGTGATCTCCTTCAAGGCAGCTAGCTGTTCCTGAAGAGAGTGGATCTCCTCCTTCTCTTTTTGCCCATCATGCTGACCACCTCCTTTCTTCAGAGTCTGAGTGAAAAGTGACATCAGGCCTCTTTGTCAGAGTCCGTTTTTCCATTTTCCTGTGTTTGCTTCCTTTCTTCTCTTTCTCTTGTTAATGTCATTTCAGCATCACAGAACTTTCTTGCTCACCACGCTAATTTTCATTTCAGGATTTTCACGATACTTGCATTGAATGCAATGTGAACTCACGCAGATGAGTGCACCATCAGACACTTTAGCAGTCGAACACTACTCAACAGCATGGCCATTACGTAATGGAAAGGCTAGGTCTCTAACAATGCCAGTAAGAAATTAAATTTGGTCACTGGGTGAGTCAAAAACTTTATGGTAAAACAGTATCGCACCATGCCAGCTTTGGAACAATAAATATAATAAATTAGAAAAATGTATTATATTTTTCTAATTTGATGTAGAAGCAGATGATGTCATGTAGTCTCCTGTAAAATGCTCAACCCTTTTCATCTTCCTTCCATCTGCCATGTCTGACGGTTTCATTGTCCATCTACCAGCTGCTCCTTGCTGACTACAATCTGTTTGAAAAATGAACAGCCTGAACACACCCTCAGCCTGGCTGTTTGATGCAAAGAATCTTGACACAGTGACATCCCTATAAAAAGGTCAGAAATGTTACATTGTGTTATATATAGAAATAGGATATTTCAGTTATTTATTTTACTTCTTATAGTGAAGAAGAGTTCAGTATAAATGAGAGATTAATTTGCATTGAAGAAACATACCTGAGTATCCACCAGCTTTCCATCAATCTTGGCAAAGCCATCAAAGAGGGTTTTGTAAAGGAAGTTCTTCCGTGTGGCAGCATTGTTGGGTGGAAGGTAGCTGAGAACAGCAGCTCTGTGATGCTGGTACATGGATAAGATGATGCGCACTGCCAGCTCTCGAACCGCCGATGCACTGTGCTCCAAAGCTGCTGTACAGAACTGACAGAGGAAAACAGGCTTTCTACTAATATGTGAACACTGAGCAATGATTTTGATTGACTGGATATTACTGTTCCAACATATGCCATTAGGCAGTTTCAGCTTTGGTTTGATCAACTGATCAAAGAGACCTTAAATAAAAACTTCTACACACCTAGAAATTGACCTTTGGGCTATGTTGTTACAATTGGTGATCATAAACCTGAGCAGATCACCATCAGTACACGCACTTAGGAAACTCATTTCATAAACGTCATGCATTGTAGAAACCAGGTTTCTTTTAATCGGAGTAGGGGATTAGGGAAACTTTATTTCCCCAGATAGGAATCTCCTGGAGAATGCCAATGTCTTGGCCATGAGATTTCATAACCAGGTTTTGAATCTGCTTTTTACCTATGCACAAGTGGATGACAAAGACTTTCAGACTGTATTTAAGAAGAGATCATTGCACGTATTGGTGCATCCATATATTCAAAATTAATTTAAATCAGTCTAGAACTAGAACTTTAAATATGTTGATTTCCAATGCTGCACATTTGACTATTTGTAAAATTCCCATATGGGCTATAAGGAAATAATTTAAAATGTGATTACAGATTTATTGCAGGCTTACAGTAGGGCTTACAAAAATCAAGTTCCTTCAGTGCATTTAAACCCATTGTCTGATTTCCTGCATAACCTGATTTCTTTGAGTAAACTTGTTTCTTGTGTGCTACATGTGGTGTGCCCTGAGATTTCAATTCTTCCTCTATTATGCGTCTATTATTCAACTAATGCCATATTTCTAACAAGAACCAGGATGACTCAGCATATTCTATTCTTAGGAAACAGTGAACACACCAGTAAACACTCAACAACACTGATTATAATGCATTATTGAGCCTTTTGTAAGGCAGTTTAAATTGCCTCACCTTGTCAAAGTTGTATGAAGTAATATTTGCTTTATTTGCAGTCTAGTTTCAAGTGCAAACCAACAACATTATTAAGGAAGTCCTTTGAGGGAAGTGAAAATCATGACATAAAAAAGAGCCATTTTTCTAAAATTAGCTCTGTGAAGAGCATTGGAAATCCCAGTGGAGAGCATTAACATTTAGAGGTAAACTGTGTACAAAGGCCACACATCCCTCGCTCAACAGGCTCAAGGACAGCTTGCCATTATTCTTTGTTGTTTCTGCCCACCACTTTTCATTTTGATTACAGGATATACAATCACCCCTTATTTTCACTCTGGCTCGGACCAGATCGCCCCGGTAACAGAGGAGGAAAAATGCTGTAGAGCTGTCAAAAGGGCTAGTCACATGAGCTAAAAGAGGAGGATACCGGTAGAGGTTTTAGCTGCGAATTTAAGGATTCAATCACTTACCAAGTTTCTTGAGTGTATCAAATTAATGAAAAGATGTGACCTGTGTCTGTTGTGCAACGTCTCTGTCAGTGTCTGAGTGGGGCTACTACTATCAAACCAAAGCAATGATGATGGTATATGCAGGTTTATGTGCATATTGGTGGGGTTAAATCTGTATAGATGTGCATACATTTTCATTCATATATTTGGAAGGGAACATTTAATGGTAAAATGCAAGGTTGAAGATTTATTGTAAGCTGGCCATCTTCATTGGCACATGCTGATGCTAACATACCTAGTGTATTCATCTCTATGTAGTGTCTGAGAAAAATCTTTTTCTCTCTCCACTCTCCCAGCTGAAACGGTTACTCTGATTGAGGTTGCCTGGCCACAAGATGCAGTACATAATGGTTGTGAGTTTGGGTCATTCATGCTTTGTGTGTCCCGAGGAAGAGGACAGCTACCCCTAATGTCTTCTGTACTTTCTAGTTAAAAGATACAGTATATTGTTTACTGCCATGTAATAGTATCTAACCATCTCTGTTAGCCTTGTTTCATACACAGCGAGAAAAGTCAAGGATCCAAAACATTTTTAGAACCTTGGGAATATGTGTCCACAGTTTCGATGGTCTCAAGATACTGTATCTCTGTTGCAGTTGCTCTGGTGGCTGATAAAGGCTTAATGATATGTGAAGTGCCTGAAGTTAAAAAGGGATATTATCTGCAAACTACAACCAAATGTGATTAGCACCTTGGTCTACCAGGTAACAAAACACCAAAGACAATGCAATTATTTCACAATCCGTTTACCCATCAAAGACCTAAAATACCTTTTGGGGCGCTGGACTCTCCTGTATTCATTTTGTTTTTCTAACCTATTCTAGCAGTCAGCCTCAAAGCCATATATATTTTGATTCAGGAGAACCTTAACTTTCAGTCTGGCTCATTTAAAGTCCCAATGTTGCACTAGCTTTGTCTGAGAATAGATGAATTTCCCAGAATTTTTGAATGTAAATCTGTTATGTCTGTATGTTTTCACACAAGCAAACGTGTTGATTGGTGGAGTAGACAGTGTCATGGATAAACGTAAGCGTGGACTTTTAAATGACAAACCAATCGGGACGCGGGAGGTGGGACTACACGCCTACAACCATTACCGTTTGACTCAGCGGAAGAAACAACATTGGTTTCCTTGACGAATCAATGCTGCAGATCGTGACTGCGTAACCATGTTCACTATGGAGCCTATGAATGTCCAAACAAGACAAATGTGGTAACATTGAAAAGCCGAGAATCTCCGATTTATGTGACATTTTAAAGCATGACGATAGGATTAGCGTTTCAAAAGTTATTAAACATTTTATAATGACAGCTACTTTTAACCACGGGCGGCAGTCTCAGGATTTGAGGGTTAAACCTAGTGTCTCTCGAGTGTTTCTTGTCAGACTTGTCAGGAGAAAAGGCAAGCTGTGGAATAAAGCATAGCCCTCATGTCACATCTCAATCCAGACTGGAAACGTTTGCCAGGCAAACATGGGAGGCAGCCATAACAAAGGGGACAGGCGCTGAGCAAGTACGCACAAACATGCTAACCCAGGCCAGCCAATGCCACCTGTGTGCTTTGGCTTCAGAAGGCGGGGAAACTCAAAAGGACAAACCTAACAATTTGCTCTCACTGATAAAAGCTGCGGCTTGTTGTCCTGCCCAGCCTGTTCAACAGTTTGCACGTAGATATTAGGTCACTGCTGGAAACCAGAGGAGTGCAGGGGACCTAAAGTGGATGCCAATGGTGACAACATTGACTCAGCTGACTGGAACTTACTGCCTGTTTGCCACAGAAAGCCAGGGAGGGACTGCTCCGCTTTCAGTTAGTCACACTGTAGTTACTAAACCAAATGTAATGGAAAATCAGCTTGATGGATGCCTACTTTTAAAGTCGAATAATACAGGCATTACACTCTATGGATCTCTATACAGTACTACATGTGCTATCATGTTATAGAGGGTATGCTGTAATTATTATTACCAGATTGGAAAAAGTATGAATGTGGGAGTTGACACTCTGCCAAAAAGCAACAGTATTTGTCAACAGCTTTAGTATAGGAATTTTTGATGTTTGACGACATGTTAGATTTGACCCACAATGGCATTTTTACTGGCTTCTACAAATATTTAGTGCATTTGAAATCTGCTTTTCAGATTTTACTGCTATAAAATCCCCTATGTGTCTAAAGTCTCAGAAACCAAATTTAGACAAATTCAAAGGTCTCAGAGTATGGAAATCAACTGTTGTTGAAGTTTTCTTTCTTAAGATAATGGAATAATCATCTCAAGATTTAAAAAAAGTAATAGCAACCAAAGCTGCTACCGACTTTGGGGGTCAGACTTTCTAAATTTGGTTTCTGAGTCAAACAAAAAGTTGATTTCCCAAATAACAAGTGACCTTTAGCTAACAGATTTAAAAAGATAATTAAAGCTGCAAGCAGCGTTGAACGGGCCCTCGCATACCTGTGCACGTCGGGGTGTGTGCACGTCGGGGCATGTGCACGTCGGGGCACGCGCGCTGCAACCTCGGGCGCTGAGAGCCCATACCTCTCCCTGTCACTAGGTGGCGCTGTGACTGAG
>JAVQJF010119937.1:0-15422 GCA_036023855.1 Gadopsis marmoratus
TCGGCAGTCTAGGCCTAAAGCAGCATAACTGAGTGGTGTCTCAGGGCTCACCTGAGTCAACCTTGCTATAAGCTTTATCAAAGAGGAAAGTCTTAAGCCTACTCTTAAATGTGAGGAGGAGCTTGATAGCTGAAGGCTCTGGCTCCCATTCTACTTTTAGAGACTCTAGGAACCACAAGGAGCCCTGCATTCTGGGAGCACAGTACTCTAGTGGGGTAATACGGTACTATGTGCTCTTTAAGATATGATGGTGCCTGACCATTAAGGGTGAGGAGGACCATTTCTAGGTGAGGAGAAGGATTTTAAATTCTATTCTGGATTTTACAGGCAACCAGTGTGGAGATGCCAGTACTGGTGTGATATGATCTCTTTTCCTGGTTCTTGTCAGTAAACACGTGCTGTGATGGCTTATGACTGTTGTCATAATGTATTCTGACAGCTTACAGGCTTACAACTCCTATAAAACATGCATAATTTATTATATGTCATGAAAGTATGTGTAACACATTAACATATAATACTGTAGTATGGGCTACAGAGAATGTCTTCAGATTTTGCAAAAACTGAAAGTTTAAGGATTAGTAAATTATAGAAACACACCAACATATATTGGCACTCTTGCCTTCCTCGGGGTGTTCCTCAGGAATCTAGGGGCCTGATCCAAAAAACAGGTTTACTTAGTCAGATTTTGTGTGTTAATGTGTTTTAATAATCTGCACAGATATTCATGTTGGGTGTTTAAAGGCTCTCACACAAACTTAAGAAATATGTCAATAAAATATTGCTGAATTTGTAATAGTAGACCATTGACAGCATTGTAATTGGGTGCTTTATCGTGTGGTTGTGTAACAGTTAGATACATTTAAATTCTACCACTTTCAGTCACTTGGCTATGACTATAGCTTTCGGCCAGGAGAAGATGTCATCAGGTGGCTTCCAACTTTATTCGGACGTTTAGACCCTAAACCACAACCCCCTCCAGTTATTGGGTCAGCCGTGATGGCCAGTCACTGCCCATCCTCTCCTGGCCTCTAGCTGAACTCCTGGTTGAGGACACGAGTGTGTTCCAGACACCCAGAGAAGCCTGGGATTTCTGAATTTATGGAGAAGATTTCTGGGTTGAAGTATTCACATATTTATTCGTCACCAAGTAGGTAGTCATCCTTTTGGCCAGCAAAGGGAAGAAAATCTTGCCTTCGACACTTGGAGAGAAATGTTTTGGAACTGGCTAATCTCAGAGGAGTCCCTTTCCTTTGGTACAAAACAGCACTCTGCTTTTTTCAGGATGATGGGATGGCGCCTTTTGTCCATACCCTCTGCAAATGTTGCCATAACCTGCGTAGTAGTAATGGGCATCGCTTGTATACTTTATACGGCATACCACTTGAACCTGGGGCAGACGCTGATCGGGCTTTTTTGGTACTATGACTTGTACTTCTTTCCATGTTGGTTCGCTGGTGTCAAGCTCTTCCTCTGGTGTTGTTGTTCTGCTGATCTTTGAATGCATACTTAAGACATAGCCCCTAAGGGTGTCACTGTAGCTCTCTTTTAGGAACTCTTCCACAACATCCTTGGGGCTCGTGAGTGTCCCAGATTTTACTTCACCCAAAAGGCTTTTGGTGAACCTGTATGGGTCCTTTATGAACTGCGCTTGCTTTGCCTCCTTCACTTTCCTCATTCTCAGAGACCTTTCTGCTCTTCTCAATCTGCACAGCTGCCCTCAAAGCCCGCTGGTCAGATCTCTTATGCCCTCTATTTCTTCAGTGCTTGCACTTTTGAACTGCTTATTAAGAGTTTTGATTTCCTTCCTTAGCTGCCAGATTTCTCTCTCCCTCCTGTTAGATAGATTACATCATGTAACATATTCGTAAATAATCTGGGGCAATTTAATTTAAATACTGGGGTTCTGAAGTGCAATACAATTATATTTACGCTATGGTTATAGAGATTGGGTGATGTTTATGTGCTGTGTTACTGTACAGCTTGATAAGCTTGTTTTAATGTGCAATGTAGTGACATAACTGACATTGACAGCTACACAGTATGTCAACACAGAATGTAAAATACAATCTGCTGTGACATTCATGCAGTGGTTGGTGTATGGATGTTGCGTAAGTGCAGCTGCTCAGCAAGTGTGCACTTATGAGATTGTCAGTGTTTGTACATCTGGAATTATAATCATTCTAGTTAAATGCATTTGTTGGTTAAATTGTAAACTGCCCAGGAGTGAAGCCAGAGCACAAGATGTTACTGCATAAGTAAGCACTTTAGTCCATGTATGCACTGCTGCATATGGCAATGAAATTAGCTGAAGTGATGTGGTAACTAAAGGAACAACATTCAGGAACCACAAAATGCATGAACTACAAATGTTCATGCTTGCTTTCCCAACAAACCTAAAGAACTGTGAAAATTAAACAAATTAAGAAAAAGTGACAGGAAAAGTGTGAACGTCTGTGAGGTACTACATTTACAATGGTCTGTCACAGCATTTGTAGTTGCTACAGACTCCAAGTGAGGTAGTACATGCCTTGTTCTGGTAAACCTGAAGTCTACTGATAGTTGTTTTCAAGTCACCCTCGAAAATTTAGAATCTCCTGAAGACACAGCCTCAGTACTGGCCCATGATTGAGTTGGTTTCTGCATCTTCAGTTTCACACACTCCACAAATCCCAGTGTGCTGAGCAATAAAAGGTCACTGGAATGTTTCAATTTTTTTTATTATTATTATAATAACAATTTGCAATTGCAGTAAAATGTTGTATGGGAGTTGCAGCACTGGAAAGAGTTAAATCGAGAGTTTAAGCTAAAGCACTAAGGGTTTTAAGTGAAGTGTCAAGAGAGTAAAGCTGCTGAAATCACTTAAAATGTCAGTTGAAATGTAACACATCTGAAACATTAGCCCTGCAGGTATTGAGTATTGAGTATTGAGCAGTTAAGCAGTGAAAGTATTTGAACTGACATCTGACAAATAAGAGCTGAAAGGATCAAATATGTCCGTCGATGTCTAAGCTATGAAAGCAATTGAAATCAATTGCTTTCATAAGTAAGTGATGAAAGTGGTTAAATTGTAATTTGAAGAGAAATTAAAGCAAATGAAATTTCTGGGGATGCTGGAAGTGTACGGACCATAAACATTTTGTAAGTGTCAGTTTGTATGCTTGCAGTATGCTTGTCAGGTGGCATTAAAGGGTTAAATATCTGCAGCCTGAACTGTCCATGTGTACTCGGAGAAAGCTGCCTGGTAAAATTCGCCCCTCAAAGCTATTTCCCCATATTGCCTGTGAAACCTAATAAAGGACATTCTGTGTAATTTTGGATTTCAGTCGAGGCATCCTTATGAGCTGGATGATGGACTAATATTGAAATTCTATATGTAGAAGCCTTTCATTAGATTTGGCCTTTCACAAACTGACTAGATTGTTACGAGCCAGTTCCAAACTTCTCCCTGTGCCTGCCTCCTCTCTGTTACCTTACGTAGCATGGCTTTGATCATCTCAGAAATTCACTCCCAGTGTCACTGTGGTTTTAGAAAAACAATACGGTAAGATAATTGATTTTAATTTTGTTTATGGGGCCATTCATTCTTTTCTCTATTGTTCTGCGACTCCAACACAGTCTGACTATCTCTCTCTATGAAAGACACACACACACACACACACAAAAGTAAATCTAAGTTAAATCTCTGTTAAAATGAAATGTTACCCTATTTGGCCCAAGGGACTTTCATTATGTTTTATTTATAGGCAGCAAAAGAAAAGGTAATCACAACAACAATAATAATAGTGGGACAATCCAGGAACAGTGCAATTGAGGCGGATTTGGACAAAGCAAGGTCAAAGGGATTTAGGGCCAGCTATATGAAATGTTTTTATTCCGGATTCAATCCGGATCAGTGCTGTTTGCCTCAGCTTGTAAGACTGCCCATCAAACTGACACACAACACACACATGCACATGTAATGCATGGAGGAACATAATGGTAAAGCTGGGTCAGCATACAAATTAGGGCTTTGTGATGGATGATGCGGATGTTTTTGCAGGGCATCTTTTGTACCAAAGGTATCACTATATTTAACAGTTCCCTTGTCAAAAGATTACACCTATTACATATCACTTTTGTATGCATATTTAAGCAAGTCATGGCACACTAAAACTCCATCAGAATTAATTTATAACTTTATTGTTTGTTTGTTTTGGACTCTGCAACTTCTAGTGTTGATATAGACTAATTATACATGTTATTCCACAACCACTTTCTTTACAAATTCTATGGCTGTGTGTGAAATCCAAAGAAATATTTATACAGGATTTCTCAGAATGTATTTACAAGAAAAATTATACAACCTAATACAAGCCTAATACAACCTGTGTTTACATTTTCCTAACAAGTGACCAAGTAACTCACGCATCAGTCCCCCTTGTACTTAGGAGAAAGTAGTATGATGTTGTTAAGGCATCTAAAAGTGTGGTCAACAAAGTGTATGACTGCTTTTTGTTTCCTATTTTCTTCCAATATTCAATGATGTTTTATTTTAACAGTGACCACCGTAATTCCCTAACTCTAACTAAGCATGATGTTCTGCCAGTAGGATCAGGGTGACATCATTTAGGAGGGTTAGATCGTTGTACAATTCAGAGGTTTTGTCTAGGTTTTTAGGGAGGAGTATGCAAGAGCAAAGTCAAATTGGGTCATGGGAAGCTTGTCATTTAGGTGTTCTGCTGTGGATTATTTTTATGGAAGAATAAGCGTGGACATTACACAATACCCTGCAACAGCAATACCAGTAAAAATGAAATTTAACAAACACCTGGTTAAATGAATGGTTGCTTTGAGAAAATGTTTCATAAAATTAACTTACACCAGTAAAAGTAAACTGCATCCTATTGAGCCATCCAACAATTAAGTAGGCTTACCCAGGTGTCTGCTGGTATTGCTGTTAAATGGCTTAAAATTCTTAAAGGTCTGTACATATACAAATATATTTTCTCAATGACTTTTGTTGTCTGGATTCCTAATCCAGTGTAATATGACTGCATATCCTTAATGTTGGTGAAGTTAAACATAACCTGCTTTTCTTTTTTTTTCTTTTCTCAAATCATCGTATTTTTTACCTCTGCTGTCAACAGTCAAATAATCGCCAACTGACATTGCCTTCCTGGGGACCCGCCATGAGCACCTTAAATCAAAAGGAGAAAAGAACAGAAGCTCAGTTTTGAAATAGAAAAATGTCAATAGCTGTTGCAGTAATAGCTGAGGCAGTGGCATTAATAAACAAGCTTCCCACAGACACAGCATGTGGTCCTTTATTTCTATAGTGTGAAACACTGGATCCATTTATTTAGACCAGTTACCTGATTGTGCAGACCGGGCTCACTGCCTTGCTCAAGGACACCAAGGCAGGTTATGTTGTTTTTGCACAAAGTTATAAAATACCCTGCTGTTATGTAAGTTCAACAGTATTACAAAGGTTTGGCTAATTCTTTAAGTCACGGTTGAAATGCTTTGTGAGTTGAAGTAAATGTGTGGACTACACCCTGGTTAGCTAAGGTGGAGGAATAAACCAAGCCTATACAGGTTGAGGTCATGTAGCTGTGCTGAAAACTACCATAGGTCCTCAATTTCTTCCTACAAGGACTGTACTTTTCATTCTGTTCTGTTCTTTTTAACCTAACAACAATATCATGTATGTCTATTTAAGAGTGAAGCCAATGAAGTTGGTTGCGCAAATCTCTTTGATGCAGCTTGTTTGTATGCAACTGAATCTCATGAGTATTGTTCTGTTGAATGAAAACTTCCATGCAAATTAATTACATTAAGATGAAACAATGTGAACATTTGTGTTTAATATTCTGCACATCACACAGCTACCTGGTACATTTATTAGTTCATAGCATAAACAACAGTTGATGAAATAGAGCAAGGAAAAGATTACACATTAATTTCATATGTCAGTTTAGATGTTACACTGATGTTCTTTTAGTACTGTTTGTTTATTGTTTGCAGGTTAGTTTTGATTACTGGGTGATTACATGTCACTGTTATAATGCAGTGCCAGCTGTACAAATTGTCACGGTCAATCTAAATGAAATTCATTTTATTTTGATTTATGACTGCGATATGTAGATTTACTTTATGGTTCTTAACATTGTAACCTCTAGGTTCTTCTCAGTATTCGCTCTATATTTACATAATTTCGCATGATTTTTTTCCCAGTATGTCCACAGACTTTCAACACATATGACACGCAGATATATTTAATTATATCTACATATCAATGCAAAAACGTGTCAATGTTCCAGGGATGTAAGAACCATGTTTATAGGACATTCTGAGGCTTAGTTCTGTCAAAAAATGCATTTATAAAAAAATTAATTTATAGTGTAAAAAAAGCTGGATGGATTTTTGTGGCTTTTCTTCCAGGATGGAAAGATTACTAGAATATTGTACGTAAATAAAATTGCAATAAATGTGCAAAACTGTACTTAGATAAAAGTAAAAAGTAGATTACTGTGAAAAAATGTTTTATGATGCAATATGATACTACTGTTAAACACCTGTAGGCTATGTTAAAGTAAAGACTAGTGGAACAACATCAGCAACATTTCTATAGATGGCACTTGGCAGCCTATGCATACATCTGATTATTAATTATAAATATACAATCGTCTATCTCAGTGTAGTCTTACTAGAATTAACCATAAAAGAGGACAAAACTCAGACTATTAAATTAAAATGACTGACAATAAATACATAAGTCTATGTACACTGTAGGTGTACATAGGTGCAGGTACAGGTGCACCAAGTATTATTAGGCTGCATACATTAAAGAGCCTGACACTTCTGATAGAATCAACAGTAGAACAAAGCATCACCAAAGCAGATAATACAGAGATGTATAAACAATAACGGATCCACAGATGCTGCAGACACAAATACACATATTAAAGCAAAGGAGGGCCTACACAGTTTACACACTGCACAACTCACACACATACAATGCAACATTGCTAGGCAATGCAGTGGTTGCTGAGGTGCTCATGTGAAATGTGAGTTACAACAATGAGTGAGTTTGTTTGTCATTCTATTCACCTGTCTGAACAACATTCTGTATTATAATATGAGTACACACACCCTCTCTGACTGATTTCACTCTTTAAAATGTTCATTGTTTTGAGCTGAATGAGTGACAACTTTGCTACAGTAATGGGAGTAAATGTAATTTCCTACTTACACCCCTGCTTATGATCTCTTTTCTGATTGGGATGAAAATATATTTGCTTTTGCTACCAGGGTTCCCATCATGCTTTGGTTGGTGTAAACAAGAAGTGTAGTGTTGCCATGGCCTGTTTCCGATATCACTCCCTCGTTCACTTCTACCCAGACACCTAATCCTTTATAATGAGCTGTGAATTGAAATGTCAGACACTTTCTAACTATCATCATTTTGACAGCTGTAGAGTCACACTGTAATTTTTCACTTTTTGCAATGCAGGACTTTTAGCAGAAAGTACTGTATGCGTTATGGACAGTTTGTGGTTTTCTTATAATTCTTTACATGCTGCTGGCACTATGGAAAGTCGTGCTAATTAGCCTCTAGTGAACTAGTGGATTAGTGTTAAAATGTCTAAATGTGATGATGAGGAAAAAGCAGATGTAATAACTAACTCCTTTTTAAATTATTCCTAATTGGAATTCTGGATGTTTATTTGCAGATTGACTAAAGATTCTGAGAATCAATCAGATTCAAATGGTTCAACATGTTGGATTTTGTTTGTATTTCCATTAAAATCAATTTATTAAACATTTATTAATATCGACTTATTCCAGGGAATTAATCAATTTGTTAAATCTACCAAAATCAGACATGAAGAAACTACATGAAAAGATATATCGCAAAAGACAAAACAACAGGTCATACAATTGTACTTGAACGGGCTAAACAGTAGATTCATGCTCATCCCTATGTGGTTGTGATTTGAGGCAGAAGACCACTTCAAGATCTGCCTTACTGTGAAATACATCACTTGACAAAGGTCTGACACCGTGCTGCTTTCCTCCTGTCCACTTGTGCAAGACGCTGAATCCTATGTTGCTGAACCTTGTGTTGCTCCTTTTGGAGGCCAGCTACATCACCCTGTGTGTATGAATGGGTGAATAAGACCAATCTGTACGAGAGCTTTGGCAACCGTTAAGGTTGGAACATTATATAAGTGAAGTTAATTTACCTTAAAAAGGAACTGTCGACAAACAGTTTGGAATGGAGAGCCTAAAGCCAAAAACAGGCTGGCTTCTGTCAGTCAAAGCAACACATCTACTCAGAGAAAGATTGTTCATCTTAAAGTGCCTCTAACTCTTCCCACGCAGCCATTTAGCACAAACTTTTCCAACATCAACAAACTTTTCCATCATCCTGCATTCATTTGCTACGTGTTGTGTCGAGGTGAGAGGCATCGAGAGGGAAGTGTACAGCAGCGTGGGTGGAGCTCCTCAGCAACTCCTGAGCAGAATGAATTAATCTAGTGTGGAAACCAGTGTGCGTTCATAATAGCCTGACTCCTGGGGATTGGGATATCTCTTCTGCAGTTTTTGTTTTATTTACTGAAGTTTCATATTCAGCTTTAATTATAGATCCTTTTTACATCCCCTTCACTTTTCAAAAACCTATTTTTCAAAGTCCAGATGAGTTGATCAAAATGCTCATCTGAGTCGCCTTCATTTATTACTGTGTGCTCACAGCCTTTAAGCTTTACAGCAGTAGAAGCAGTGGCCAGTGATTTGATTAGTTTTTTGCAACATACAAACTACCTTACAGTCTTGGTGGAGGTTGTTGAGGCATTTTTGGGTAAAATGTTTGGGTATTTAGCTGTTTTTAATTACAGATAATTCTCCTACAATTACTATGGAACTAATCATCAATCAATGATAATTCAGTAAAAGCCAGAAGTCTTTAGAAAACTAGATTTATTTAGTTTAATGGTTTATTGCTTCATGTTTGCGTTTTCTTTTGTCAAACATTTTTGTTATAATATAATAAAAATATCAAAGTATCGTGTCTCTATCAAATAAACTATTGGTGATTATTCATGCATTCTAATGCAGCAATGTATGCACCTTTTTTGTATAATATCAATTATTATGCAGAGCATGATACCCAATTTAATCCTTATTTATTATTTGCTAGATGACATAAATGTTAAGAACCTCTTACGTCATTGTGTCACAGACACACTCTTCTGGAACCAAAACCTTGCCCTGGGTAAGATACACAGAGTAGATATTAGAGAAGAAAGTGCACAGCAAGAATGTGATAAGTTCAGCAATAGAATATTCTCCATTGGTACACTCCAAAAATTAATATGAATAGCCATTACAAACTACTGAACATTACACAGCCATTAAATCAACAAAACATAATTAATTGTTTGAAGCAGTTCTGTGAGTGAGTGAACATCAGTGCCATGTGTACAGACAGGTGAATAGATCCAGAAACGTGTCCAGATGTGCAGCTATGTAATGTAAGCTATTCACATATCAGATTTAAAGATGGAGGCAACATATCGCTTCTGTTATGTCTGAGAAACATGAAAGTGATAGTTTCTCAGGAACTTCAGGGCAAAAGCCTTGCTATTATAGCTTGACCATCATGCATGGATCAACCAATAGAGTTTATGTAGTTAAAGAATATTCCTTAACTCATAGAGTAGTGTGTGCATTATTCTGTATTGTATGCTTGGAAATTTAAATAGTTTACTTACAAAAATAAAATGAAAAGTCTAAAGCTCTGCAAGCAGCCCCATGAGATTGCAAAGACATTACAGTTGCAGTTTAACTTTTTAAACTGCATCCAGGAAAATAATTTGTCAACACCCTCTGTAATACAACCTTTACCTTTCACTCTAGTGCAACACTCCCCACAGAGGTCAGTGCAGCAAAACGTTTTCCTCCGTGGGATATTTATTCTGAAGTTGCTCTCTAAAGCTAGAAATGTAGAATGAATGAATCAAAAATAAATATAGAATAATATATAGAAATATATTATATGCTGTAATATAATATATAAAATATATATAGAATACAGAATGTATAGATAATCTGGCTGCTAGCTGTCATCACCATCCTGAGGGCCAATAAGTGAAATTCAATAAAACACAGTAACATAAGTAATTAATCACAAGTTTTATGTAAACTCAGGAAATCATACATAGCCTACAGACCCATGTCACCATTTTCTTTCATGAGTTGTTCAACATGGAACCCAGAACAATTTGCGCTTGGTTTTACCTTAAACTTAAGACAAAGATAAGGTGAAGAAAAGAGTGAAAAACACAAGTTGCTTTGATCAGTGTTTGTCCTCTCCGTCCTTCATACATCATGATAGAAGTGGGAGGTCTCGAGGCGTGGTGGAAATTACATTATCTGGGTGGAAGTGTGGGTTTATTTCTTTGTGTGTGTGTGTGTGTGTATGCGCGCCTGTGAGGGTGGCTGGGTGGTGAAGGCTGTTGTCATGTGTGGAAGGAGCGTTTTGTTTTTCGATCTCTTCACGCTCAGTTGGACAGTCAGATGGGATTAATGGTTGGCGGAGTACAGATTGATGGGGTCAGTGGGACACGGGACAAGATGTGAAATCACGTCTCTGTGATCCACTGACACGGTGCTGAAAAGGCTGGCTTCAGCTAAACATTCCATAATTATCAGAGATGCAATAGATGTGCTTAGGTTTAAGGTTGAAAATGTTTTTATTAAAAGCTCTATGAGATTAATTAAATTTAACTTTTATTTTTAAACCATTGTTAAAGTTGACTTACAGGTTGTAACAAAGAATTATTTCACTTAATTTAAGACACTTCAGAATGACCTATAGTATAGAGCTATAGTGTACTGCAAAGTACACTGGTGCCAAATTGTAGCAATGCACAAAAAGTTCACTAATTAACAGAAATGAGAAAAACATTGTTTTTACAGTAGAAAAGTACCTGCACACTGGAATTGGAGCTCCTTCAAGTTTGCCATCAAGAGATGGCTTAAATGTGACGGTGGCAACCATGAACTGCAAAGTCCCTGATTCACGTCCAGCCGGGGACCTTTGTTGCAAGTCAATCTCAATCTCCAACTCTCTCTCCTCTAAATTGCTGTATACCAGTTGTCAACTATCAAAACAAAAGCATAGAATGATTACCCCGAAAAATTATCCAAAGAAAAAGCGGCTGAGGAAGAAGTGTCAAGTCTATGTGGATACCTTTCAGATGTATTATTGTTTGTATCCAGCACCTAGCCACACATTTTCTGCATATGCAGATAACTATTCTTAATTAATGTTGTTACCATCAGGAATATCTCAACCCTCTGTGATCTGCAAGCACCAGTTATTATGCTGTTATGTCCTGGGCAGGTAGTGTAAAGCTATTGATGAGAGTTGGGTGCTGAAAACCTAAAACACTTTTTCCCATTACAGTTATTTGATTGTTAATGTAACAGTATTGATGATGTTATAAAGCCTAAACATTATAAAGGCTTGGTTACCATTAATATGGTGGATCCAAAAGAATTCCAAAAAAGCTAATTTTCTTAGCTAACAGTTATCTAAAGCAACTTTAAGTGCATTCAACCACGTGGATACAACTCAAAAATTTAGAAAATCATGCAAGTACATCAACTTCACCAAATATACTGAACTGCTTTGAGTGTGACATTTAGAAGCAATAAGAGACAGAGAAAGTTTTGTATGGTCCAAAGTGCAGTGTGAACAGATGTTTCCTGATTTCAATGGGTAGCTCGTTACACCATTGTGGAGCCAGGACCACAAACAGTTGTGATTGAAAATCAGCCGGGCTGCTGCATTCTGGATGAGCTGTAGGGGTCAGATGGCACATGCAGGCACAGAAGCCAGGACTATGTTCAAGTAGTTTTGGCGTGAGATGACAAGAGCCTGGAACAGAACCTGCGAGAGCCGGAGACTCCCAGTTCTTGGAGGGTGGACAGTAGGATCTGGTAGTTCAATCATGTCAAATGCTGCTGAGGAGGTTAAATAAAGGTTAGCACCTCATTGGGAGAGAAAGGTGAAAAGGAAATTAGAATTGCAGATGAAGAGTTGTAAATAGGACAGGTCGTGCCTTAATAAAGGGACGTCAAAACTATTGCTAACTGTAGCTTAAATACAAATTTAAGCTATTTAGACTTAAATACAAGTTGTTGCGATGATCGTTGTGCTTTCGGTTTTCTCAGGTGCAGTCAGTCCTAAGGAGTGGCTCGGCTTGACTGTTATCACTCTGCAATGCCATGGGTCAGCTAGGCTTGGCCATTATCTCTCTTTCTCTCCACAGGCAGCAGTATGATGAGATATTCTCTCACACCCATTTAGTGGGGTGTGAGGGGAAACGCAAAGGCAGCATTTGTCAGGTATTGGTTTAATTAAAAGTTTGTTACAATGTTAACTGTGGTACTGTTAGGACACACGTGTTGCAGTAGACTGAAGCAGGTTTCTTCCAAACTGGTAGCAGCAACATAGCAGTGCTAGCAAGGATTTTTAGATGCTGGCCTTCAGCATGTTCTACCTGTCTCAGACATCCAACTGAGTTCTGTGTGAGCAGGAACACAGAGCTGGGCTTGCATGCCAAGAAGGAGGTAGAGTGGACGCAGTAGAAGGAGCAAGCAAGCTCAGATGGGATAAGTTGACCAGACTGTCAACATGTTTAAACTCTTGACCTCCTTAGTTGCTGAAAGATACCAAATGCCTGTATGAATAAATAGGGTATCCTTGCACCTGGTTATCACTGAGTAATAACTGATGGTTGGCAATCATGTTCCACCTGCTGTTATTAAGATGAGCACAGCAACAGTGATCCTTGAGATGCTTGGCAAAATGACCAAGAGAAGCCTGTAGGAGTCTCCACGCAGAAGGGGGCTGGAGGCCAAGGTTAAGGCAGCAAGGAGAGAAGTTAGCCAGCTATCAGACTCCAGAAAGGTGTGATAAAGAAAGGGCTGCCTACTAAGTACAACAAGCTGCCCATAGCTGAGGCTCTGGAGACTGCCAAACAAAGAGTCACAGCTGGAGTCCCTGAAGAGGTACACCAGAGATGTAGAAGCTAGGAGAATAAACAGGATGTTCTCCACCGAACCATCCAAAGTGTATTCACAGTAGCAGGGTAATAACATGCCAGGAGACCCACCAAGCCTGGAAACTGAGCAATACTGGAAAAGAAAATTGGAGAAAGAGACATCACATAACACCAACGCCCAGAGGGTAGTGGATCTAAGAGCAGACCACAGCAACCTCCCTGAACAGGTTCCAGTAACCATCACAGTGGCAGACATCCAAGAAAGAGTCTCAGGTATGAAGAGCTAGAAGGCACAGAGCCCTGACATGATCAGGACAGTCCTGATCCTGAACGATCCTCAAAGAGGAGCAATCTCATTCATCTACAGGCCAGTGACCTGCCTCTGCACTACATAGAAACTCCTGTCAGGAGCGGTTAAGATGACCAGGCACATGACGCAATATATGAGCGGGTCCCAGATTGGTAAGAACACCATTGGTTCAAAGCACCAGCTGCTGGCAGATAAAGCAGTCCCTTCAGACTGTAAGATCAATATATAGTATATACATACATTTGACAGATTGTCTTTATTTCATTAAACCTTATTTCATAATATTTTCACATCTGTCATTCATTTATTTGATCTTTTTGGTCAAATTATTACAATTGTCATTTATACTTTATTTATTGTCTTTATACTTTTTATTCAGGCTTTCTTTGCTGTTTTCAGTTATTCCAAACCAACAATCAAGTTTTCCTCTGGGATTATTTCCCACACAAAACAACAAAAAAACAAACCCAAATAATTGAAATCCCAGTGACTCAAGAAAAAAATTGGCAGTAAGGATTGTCACGCCATATGTTCATTATATTTAATGGGGCTGTAGTTGTCTAAACAGTGCAGTTCTGATGACCATGAATATTTTCCGATCGTATGTCAAGTGATCCCCAAATCCTTGTGGTTTTTTAGCCTTGTACCTGGTGTATTTTTGTTTTTTTGACACTGGTGTGGCACTGATCCTGCCTTATTATGGTCAGTGAGCGCATTTCCCAAGCTCCTCTCATGTGTTGATGATGGAGTGCAGTAGTTGGCCACACTGAGTGACAACCAGTCTCAGATGAGATAATGAGGCAACCATTTCGATCATAATGCTGACAGACGATTTGAACATTTAACACAATTAACTGCTGCGCCAGGCAGATCACTGGATACATTTCTTAGCAGGCTTAGAGTCCAGATTACACACTCATGAATATTAATCACCAACTAATAACTGATTGAAAATTAAGAACATGGACTGAATTTAGTACATTTTGTGTGTATTTACTGATCTAGTTTTTGTGGATTCTATTGGTGTTTCAGAGCAGAGCAGTGGATAAAAAACTCAACCACAATCCAGGAACAAGAAAGATAAAAAATAGAAGATTGTTATGACGTACACTCACACAATGCTGGGCTTTAATGGATTCAGGAACAAAGCATTCAGACATATGTCCTGTAACAATGTAAAGTAATGGGATGACTCTGGGTAACCTTGTTCAGAGAGCTTAATGCACCTGCACATCCACACAGTAGAGTACATCATCTGCTACTGTGCTCTCTATTTGGCAGAGCCACCTGTCTTCCTACCTACTCTAGCCTGTCTTCAGTCCTCAGTGTAACTGGAGAAGCAGTTCAGTCTCATGTAGATCCTTATTTGATCCTTATTTTTGAGTATACAGAACAGAATGTCTTAGAAGTCTTATTTTAGCTGGTTGGAAGTGTTTCACGTTACTCACATGGCTGCTTTTATTAACTGAAATGTTGAAACATTGACCTAGCATGTGGAAGAAAATATACTGTACTTTTATGTTATATTCTTCTCGGCCAACTCTTCCTGTTGAGCATCATCATTTACACAGTACTAATGTAATAATACAATACCTTATGTCATATCCATTCTGACCAAATTGGAGGATTTTCTCCCAACCTAGTGCATACTGGTGTTAACTAAAAAAGAAATTCTGCTCTCGCCCTTTCAGGCGGTGTATTCCTCCTTCAAGCTTGGGTCCTCTATCTTGCTTGCGAGCTACTTTTTAAATGACCAGCTCGACATGATCTACCAACCCCCAAAAAACCCCAAATCCTATTGATTATTTTGACACAATTCAAAATAAATATAGATATTGTATTTTTTTCTTTTGCTTTGTAGCTTATTCATTCTATTTTTTAAATACCATGGATCATTTTCAATAATATAATAATAAACCCTCCACAGCACAATATATTTCGGGTACCTACATTATTCTGATGACTTGCACTGAATGGAGTCAGCCAGGGTTGCATAATCTGGACAGTAGCTGCTGGTAGCTAGTCTCAAGCAGGCCTCCAAATGATCATCAGTC
>JAVQJF010119939.1:0-19025 GCA_036023855.1 Gadopsis marmoratus
TTACCCCCTTCAGCGTCTCCTCAAGCTGTGATCTGCCCCTCCTGGACCCAACCTACCCCCTTAACACCCCCAAACTCCACACACACACACACACACACACACACATGCTGCCACCAAAAGGCTTGTGAGGATTTGTCAGCCAGATGTGACAAGATTGTCAGGAGGCAGGCGAGGAGAGAGGGAGATCTGATATTAATCAGAGCGTAGCTGGGAGCCAAACTCTCTCAGACTCAGTGTACTAACATGTTCCCCTCATTTACTCCCTCTCTGAGCCAAAACACTCCCTCCGAGTTCCTAACGGGGAGCCACATACACCAGGAACCAAACTACCCCCCCCCCCCCCAACACACACACAAGCTCATTGTCTTTTAAGATTTTCTTTTCTTTCGAGAAGCCAACCCTTTTCTCATGGATATTCAGGTAATGATTTGCTACCTTTTTGTAGTGTGTGTGTGTGTGTGTGTGTGTGTGTGTGATTGACTGCTGGATGAGCATGAAATAATAAGTTGTTCACTGTCTTTGGGCTGTATGGACTCTTAATAGGCTCAAACACAGCCTGTCTCTACTTGCACTCGCCCGGGCTTCTCCTGTGTTTGTCTCCTCCTTTTCAGGTCCAATGTGTTGTTAAAGGAACGCTCACGGCTTGGTTTCATTTCTTTATTTAAGTGTGTTTTTAAAGCTGTTACTCGCATGGAGTTTGCTTTAAAGGAAGCTGTTGAATGAAACACAGAAACACAGACTTTGCAGCTGTGTGTATGGAAAAAGCTCAATATTAGATGTAATCATTTTGGAGAATATCACAAGCCAGTGGTTTTTATCTGCTGCTGTGTGTTAAAGTGCTCCCTGACATTAAATCATGAGCTGGGGCAGAATCCCGTCGCCCGCTGAGCAGCTCATGTATCGTAACCTCACTTTAACTAACACTTGTCATCAATTAACATTTTACTGCCTCGCTGTCACACACACAGCTCGGTCCGAGGCGTGATTTATTCATGAGGCAGTATTCTTTGCTCGCGTGCATGCATGCACGCACGCGCATGCACACGCACACGCACGCACGCACACGCACACACACACACACACACACACACACACACACAGAGGCAGTGATCAGCGGTGGGCCAGGTGTATTTCTGTGTATAGCTACAGGTTTTGGTGCTGAGGTGGTTTTATTGGTGAGAGTTAGTGTTATTAGCCTGAGTGCTCGATGCCTGAGTGCTACCAGGAACACTGTCCTCCTACTAAATTCTTGTGTGTTTTCTGTTTGTTCTGACTGGGAGAAGATATTTATTTCCTCACCTTGTGTGTGTGTGTGTGTGTGTGTGTTGCACTTTTCACTGTGCCGCCGTTTTTGTGGTTGTTTTTTTTTAATTTAATTTTTTTTAATTTAAATATATGTTGGCCTTTTTCATTTCAAAAACCATCACGTGTAATTTCCCTTAAATTAGAGATCAGGATAAAAAGTTAGTTTTCTAAATATTTCCTGAAAATTATGAAACAGTCACATTTCATGTGATAATCATTTTCATTATCGATTAATCGGTTTGATTGCTTTTACTGTTTATCAGATTATGGTTTTGTCTGGAGCCCAAAGTGACTTGATAAAAATGTTTTTCTTTTGTTTGTTTGTAAAATCTAAATATATGAACTAAATAATGATATAGAACATAAAAAACAGCAAATTCTCACATTTGAGAAGCTTGAACCAATAAATGTTTAATTATTACAATTTTTTATTTGTCATTAACTGTTTGAATAATCGACTGATCAAAGACTGCACTAATAAATCTAATAAAGTACCTTTTTATAAAGGGTTTATGAACTGTAACTAACTGCTCTATTTATTGTTAAGGAATCATTTATTGATGTTTTATGGATCAATTATAAACCATTAATCAGAACAGCCTTTGGGTTGCCAGGTTGGGAGGAGGATACATGCGAGCCAAAAAGATTTTGTGCAACCTGGAAATCCAGGTTTTCTTGTAATGTCTTGTAACTGATCTATAAAGCATTAGTACATGACTTATGACTCATTAATATATCCATTAGCATTAGTAGAGAACTCTATAAAAGGTGCCTCAGTAGAAAGTTGTATCCACTCAGTTTATGTATATGTACATTTGGAAAAGGGACTTTTTTTTGTAGGCTCCTGATCCATGACCAGGGATAATTGATAACATTCTAAAATTCTAAAAAAAGTAATGATAATAATAGTACTGAGAGTAATAATCATGATCTTAACTTGATTTTCCTTTTTCCACATGAGGCGTCAAAATCAGATCTCCTGCTCTGTGGAAAGTTACCTGTTTCTTTCATTTGAACCTTCAATGAGGAAAATGTGTGCCATGCAATTCACTGATTTCTATTCCCCATCAGGAAAACTCCCACTTCCTTTTTTTCCCCCGTGCCATAATTGTCTTGTTAACTGATTAATGACTGATAGTAATATCGGATCCGCTCTCTCTCAGCCGTCGGCCCCCCTCCCTCAGAGCTGCTGCTATTCCTGTTGTTATTCCCTCTTTGGCACCAGCATCGCTTGTTACTCCATTGAGTGTCAGTTAGTGCCTGGCTGCTGCTAATTGATTAGTTTTCTGGCGCATTAGGCCAACAAGTCCCCGTCCATTCCCGAACTGTCTCCGTCCAAGCAGCTGTTCTCTTCTGCTGAGGCTCTAAAGCACCATGGCTGCTCCGGACATATGGCGGGATTTTATTTTAAGAGCCAGAAAGGACTATTTCATTTTATTTCTTTTCTGTGTGTGCGTGTGTGTGTGTGTGTGTGTGTGTGTGTGTGTGTGTGTGAACGATGTTATGGCTGTAGCCCAGCAGTGGGATGAGAACGATGTTCCACTTTGACAGGACAGAACATAGCTTTGTTTCGTTTTTTTTGTTCTACTTCAGCCTTAGAATGCACACTCTAGTTTTTATATATCGCATCCTATATCTAAAGGGCACCACATAGATTACACTTTTTTAAGCTGTTACTGTAATGTCATGGCATTGTTAGACTGGACTTAGAAAGAATTTGATCATTTCATGAAACCCAGGAGAGTTTAGAATAATGTATACAAGTTTAGCTTTACCTGAAACATTAAAACATACACAGCGATGTGGAACACAGTGTATGCTATCACTCAGGATTATACAGACGGCGTTTTATTATGTCGTCCCTGACTTCTCGTCACCTCACCTTCTTCCTCTTTAACCCCTCATCATGGCCTCCATCTACACAACCTGACCTCTGACTGTACAGTCTCTCAACCACGATTCCTTTGACTGCAGCACACAGACAGGCTGACGGACTGAGAACTGGTGGCGGAATCGAGGCAAAAACAAAGGAGACTGAATGAGCTTTTACATGACCGAATGAAAAAGCTGAAGATTTGCAAACGCAGTGCTGCCAATTCCACACAAATTCAAATGCACAGAGAAACTACAGAGTTCATAGTATCATGAGTATCATGTCATTTACAAGATGTATTTTTATTTTAGTAGTATTTCATTCGTCCCCACTGTTCAAAATCATTTTCTTGCCTTAGTCTTAACTTAAATTGTCTTTCAACCCGCATCCCATAGTCTTCATCAGCAGGTTGAATTTGCTCAGCTGTCATGCAGTTAGTTCAGTTGTCATCACATGACCCGAGACGTACCAGTTCAAAACTCCGGAAGAAGTAATTGGACTGAGAAGCTCTGAGTTAATAGTAATGTTGAGACGTTGATCCAGTTGCCTTCAGTTATTACTGCGTGCTCACAGGAAGCAGAAGTGAGGAGGTTCTGCCTTTCAGCCTTAATGCAAGCTGCACTGACTCTGTTGGAGTGTCCCAGGTCCAAACTGCATTCCAACTTGTTTGAATGTGTGTTTTACTCACAAAGTTTGTTGCAAAGTGACAACATTTGGTATAGTAAAAAAGGGATTATGCACACTAAAAGACACTCAATAATAGTACAGCAATTTAAATAGCATTTCAAATTTGTCTTTTTGGCATTACCACTGTTAACGAAAGCACAATTTTTTTTTCATTGCTTCAAACCTTTTTATTGTTAATTTATTCAACAACTATGCACTGCCGAAATGCAAATCAGAGGCGTGTGTCATGTATTGAAGGTGTGTTCCACATCGCTGACATAAAGAAAGCGACATTGTGTTAGCATTGGCTTCAAAACACTGACCCAGCCGCTTCGTTTTGTGCAATTAGTCTTCTTGTCATCGGCGTCATTGATGCGTGCGAACAGCCGTGGCTTTGTTGTGAGAACGGTAAAGAGAAAGAGATGGTGGGGGGTGTGGGGAGAGGGAGGCTCGGTCACCAAGAGCTTCTGCTTCTTCTTCTTCTCTTCTTCTTCTTCTTCTACTTCTTCTTCTTCTACTCCTTCTTCTTCTCAGGAACTCATTAAATGAATCGCTAATTAAGATAAACGACCTGGAGCACACTGCATTGGAATGTGTGTGTGTGTGTGTGTGTGTTACAGGCTGGTGAGCGAGCAGGGGCATCTGATTAAGATGTATATTAGGGGGAGCAGCAGCAGGAGGTGTGTGTGTGGGACGGGATTAGCCTAATTGGGCTGTGTTGGTTCTTGGTGCTCTGTAATGATGGGATTATGTCGCTGAGAGCTACGCACGGGGGTTTTTACGCCTCACCACTGTCCGGAGGAGACTGAGCTGGCTGCCCAGTGATGAAGCCGGAGGGAGAGGGCGACAGGGAGAAAAGCAAAGCAAATGGATGTCACGGGACAGAAGGCCAGAACTATCATGCTGCGTTTCAAGGCCATATTCATCTGGGGTCAGTTTATTGATCCTAATAACAAGAGGTTATTGTAAGGTGAAATTATGTGATCCAAGATCTCAAGGACAAGCCCAGCCTCGAGCACAGAACCAAGCGACTGACAAAATGAGGAGGAGGCGGCGGCGGCCCCCTACCCACCCACACTTTTCCTCCTCCTTTGCTCATGGAGAGGGAGTGAGCACCAGTGAGGAGCTAAGCATGCTGCTCATGTATACTAAAACCCCACTGATCATGCATTATAGATGCAGAGGGGGAGAGGTGGTGTAGCTCAGCCACTCTGAGGTTTTCAGCATGTAGCACTAACAACACTGGCTTTGATCATAAATCTGAAGATGCTTTTCCCTCAGTTCCTGGTGTGTAAATGATACTTTTTTTTCCTTTTTTTTTTTGGTCCAAGGCGGAGAGAGGGGGGAAGCAGTGAAGTCATTTTAGTCTATCGGTGCGCTGGAGTCCTCTCCGCAGGGTCGCTGCCAAGTCAGCAGCTCCCCACAAAACTTGACTCATTACTGCCATTCACTCCTCACTTTGAGTCCGTGTCAGTCCACTCGTTCTGCTTTTCTGCATTTTCTGTTTGCCCTGAAAAGATAAAACCCATTAGCAGACGAGCTAATGGACAGAGTCCTCTGACCTGTGTGTGTGTGTGTGTGTGTGTGTGTGTGAGATTATGGTTCTGGTGATCCAGGTATGTCCACGACCTTTCGACACAGTAGAGAGGACCTGCCCTGCAGCACTAATGACACACACACACACACACACACACACACACACACATAGGGCAAACCAGGCAGAGTGATACACAAAGGGAGAGCAAAATTACTTATCATGCTCTTTCTTTGGGTTTCCATGGGCAACTTGATGGTTGTGCGTTCTTCTGTGGAAGATAAGCAGAGCTAAAGCCACGCGCACACGACTGCTCAGTCACAGACGGATGAGATGACAGGGTGTATTTTCTGGTGCACTCCTGGATACATAGAAATGTGACCACTTGAAAATGTTATACCGTTTTGGAATTATACAAAATATGAAAAACCTCTTTTATGGCAGGAATTTAGAAATGTGCTCTGCCCAAATGGTACTTCAGCCTTTCACACTCAAAATCTCAAGGTTTACAACAAAACCAAACGTGTCTGGCTGAATTTTGGTCAAACGTGAACAAAATGATTAAAGGCATCTACAATAATTTTAGTTTTATGAAATAGTACAGCCATCGAAAAACTAAAAGCTGTGTCTTGGGTTTGAATAATTCAGTCAATATAAGCATCAGCGGGGTCATAAAAGTGTAGAAGCAAGACATACTGGACATATCTTTATTTTGAACTGATGGTGTGAAGTGTTTTTATTTCAAGAGACATGAGGGGCATTTTGGGTGATGATCTTTTGCTTAAGAGGTTAGCAATTCCAAATGCATGATACAGTGTCTTTGTAAAAATGGGAATTAATTTTCTTGTGTTCTCATTAAAAAGAAGAACTGTGTTTTTTTTTGTGTTAACAGGCTATCTGCTGTACGTTGGTGAACTGTAACTGTGACAGCTTCAAGCCTGGGAAACTGAAGAGGAGGCAGTGTGAAAACTGCAAGCATGGCTGGGTAGCACACGGTGAGAGATCACTGCAAAGTTTCTACTGGCGATGCAAAGGCATCCAACGGAGGCTCTTTTCAATAATAATAGAAGACTAGGTGTGGATGGGGACAACACATTATGTGTTTGCATTTTCAGAAAAATACATACCCGCTAATATTGTCTAGTCGTGCAAAGAGTTTTAAGTTTCATTTGTCAGGTTTTGAAGTGTCTGTCTGAGAGTTCTGCCTGTGACCTTGTACAAAGGAGCATCACAGCCACTCGATGGAGAATTTGTCATTTCTGAGCTGAATGCTTTGTATATTCCAGCAAAGTGTTGACATCTGTGTGCGACAATCTGCGGTCTGATGGCCTCAAAAACGCACCTTTTACCTCCAGCTCACGCAACATGATTGGTTGCTGCGATACTGATTCGCAGTACATCCACTGTCAGGAATTAAGTATTGATTCACTCCACGCTTTGTTCATTCGCGGGTTCACACCTCTGGATGTTATTGTTGAGTTTTTAAAGTTGCTAAAAACAAGAACAACAATATACATTAAATTACTATGTATAAATATAAATATATATGTGTATATATATATATAATATAGACAACAGCAGCAAAAACATTTGTAGACAGTGAAACAATAGCACAAAGGGTGCTGAAAAAAATATGATTAATGTAACAGGTTGCTTTATATACATGCGTTATGTGGATACAACAGTATTTACAGAATACACATCGTGCATAGATTTGTGTTTGACCGATGATATTTACATGTTTAAGAACTGTGTATTTCAACAATGAGAATGTGTAATTCACAGGTGGATGTTTGTGTTTGCGTGTTTAAATGTTCCAGTACTGTGAGCACCACAAAATAAAGTCCATTCACCAAAATCTCAGATACATATCTCAAAGCCTAAACTATCTGCATGCATAGATACCACTAGAAATTAGGTAAATATTTTTGAGAGAAATCTTTCTCCATTTTTGAATCTTTAAAACGTATTCTATCACCGTCACATAAATTGTGATACCCAGCTTATCTACTGTATAATACTGTTCAAACAAACTTAGCTACTGTAAACACAGATGCCATGATTTGGAATAATACTGTGTCACACTGTAGTATTCTTATTGCTGATGTGACACAGACCACATGTCCCTCCCCTGCTTTGTGTCGTTAAGAGGATTTTTACTGACATGGAAGCTCTGTTTATATTCTGGAGTCGGGAAGTAAAACAGTGAACAGCGTTTGTTCACAGTCATTGCACTAATTCCATCCTGCATTTGTGTAATTTGTTTTCCCCACGATGTTAATGCAGCTGCTGCATGAAGCATCATCACCTTCAATTTGTTTCCAACTGCTCTGCTGATTATGAACACACATGCAATTTTTTTTTCGGCGTACGACTCGTCAAAATATATTTGAATACCATAAAAATGAAGCGCATCAAATATTGAGTCATGCATTATTTTCTCCAGGTTAGCTGTCATACTTGATTAACATTGTCCATTAATATAGTTATATAGAATGAGCGGTAAAATAACATGACAGTATATGCACTGATTTCAGAGTGCCACTGGGTCTGTGTATCAGTGGCATTTTATGATATTAATGAAGGAATATACACACAGCTATAGTGTATTTTAGTTAATCTGAATAATAATATTTTCTTCTTTATGTATTGCTCATATAGTATTCCAATATTTTAATTTATTATAACTTGTCAGCTTTTCTGCAGCTACCAAAAGCACGTTTTTAATGACAAGAGTGGCAATTTGAATTTTTATATACTCAGAAACCACATATCTTTTACATTTTGATTTACACATTTTGTACCATACTAAATTTTTTTTTAAAAATAATTTCATTTCCTATAGTGCTTACATTTCTAAATTGTATGCACTCTTTCAAAACCTATCTTGTTTCTCCTTGCTCTGTCCACCCCTCCAGGGGCCGGTGTAGTTTCACAAAATCTAATCCAGTAAAATCTGATGTGTCAATTCTAGCCCTGAGTAAGCTGAAGGTGCACCACATGTACCAGAGCAGCCAGGTGGAGATTGTGCACTCCAACGTGGTGTTCGATATCTGCAGCCTGATGCTGTACGGCACCCAAGCCATCCCCATCCGCCTCAAGATCCTCCTGGATCGCCTTTTCTCTGTCCTCAAGCAGGAGGAGGTCATCCAGATCCTCAATGCACTTGACTGGACACTGCAGGACTACATCCGAGGATACGTGCTCCAGGTGACCAGTGGGGAGAAAGACTATTTTCTTTGTGTGTGTGTGTTTAGTGTCTTTAGCATGATATTTATATATTATCCCTCGACCAGTAATGGTTTCTGAACACCAGCACAAAACTAGTTGCTGATTTAAAGAAATAGTTCGACATTGTGGCTTATGCTTATTTGCTTTCTTTCTGGCAGTAAGATAAGACGACCAATATCCATGTCAGGTCTGTGTAATACAGGGCTGGAGTAGAGGATGTGGTTAGCCTAGCTTAATATATAGACTGATTGTAGGGGAAACAGCTCACCTGGCTCTGTCCAAAGACTGAAAATGCACAAAACAAACACCTCTAAAGCTGCTGTTTTTTTGGCAAACACACACAGCATCCTGAAGTCTTGCTGTCACAGTGAGGTCGTCAAGTTTGCTGCTTCCCCCAGCCTCCATGTCTTTATGCTAAGCTAGCTTAACACATTCTACACAGAGACACAGAAGATTGATATCGTGGAAGGGAAACAAACTCTTTTCTAAAATATTAAATTATTCCTTTAAATTTGAAAAACACAGTATTTAGTGTTAGTCCTTTTCGGGCTGGGAAAGCCTCTAAAACTCAGCGTAAGAGTGAACAGGAGCATATGAAGGGAGAGACAGAGGGAATTTCTGAGGAAGGAGAAGAGGGGTCGGGAAAGCATGGCTGAGTACAGGAGAGATGTAGCGACCACTGCCATGAACTCTCTTGGTATCCTCCCGATGCCGCCTGGTTGTTGCTGTGGTACCAGCAGCTCGGGAAGGTCTCCAAACTGTGCCGGGTAGATTTGCAAGTATTGTCTTTTGCTTCAGATTTCCTCTCGAGCCGAAGCCAAGCTGGCCGAGGCCTAGGCTGCAGGCAGCGCGAGCTCTCACTTCGATTAGTGCATCATCAAGTATTCAAGTTGGGCTGCGTTTAATTCATGTTAGCTCATCTAATGGCGAACGTAGAGTCAGAATCCTCGACAGGCGCCCAATGAATGCTCTGTGATGAAATATTAATCACGGTTAAGGCATGAAGCTGCTCCTCAGTTTCAAAGACGCCCGAATTCACATGTGATTACTGCTGGGCTAAGGGAGAGAGGACCGCTTGATCAATGTGAGCCGCCTTCTGATCACCCCCCACCCCCTCTCCCTTACTTGTGTGTCTATATGTCTGTATGTGTGGTATGTTTGTGCATGTATTTATTTTTGCATGCCTTTGGGAGGATGTATGAGTGTACGTGTCTGCTAGCATGCATGCTGTCGCAGATGTGTGTTTGTGTGCGTTCTCCGTCTGCTTGTGCTGAGGCAGAGCGTGTAAATCCACATGATTTAAATGAAGAGAAATTACCTGCAAGATGAAACACTCTGTGTCTGTGTAATGAGGGTTCTCAGGGTTCTGCGCTGCCCGCTTGTATTAACACTCCATCAGATTCCTTTATTTAGCCGCCCTGCCAGTCTGCTTTATAGGGTGTGTCATCTAACCCACTCTGTGAATATGTATGAGCAGCCCAACAGACACTTATAATGCTAATGATGAAATTGCTCTCTCTTCTTTCTCTCTTTTTGTCACTTTCCTGCTCCTTCTCAATCTGTTTCATGCCCCTGCCCTCTCCCCTTTCCTGTACCGTATTGCTGATTCCTTTCTTCCTGCCCTGTCTGTAGGATATAGCAGGGAAGGTGCTGGACAGGTGGGCCATAATGACATTCGAGGAGGAGATTGCCACTCTGCAGCAGTTCCTCCGTTTTGGTGAGACCAAGTCCATAGTAGAACTGATGGCTCTGCAGGACAAGGAGGGCCAGGCAGTGTTGGTTCCCAGTACCCGGACCAACTCAGATATCCGCACTTTCATTGAGCGCAACACGCCACGCACTGCAACCAACCTCTCTACATCCAAAGTTGATAAGCTGAGCAGTAACAGCATGCACCACTTTGAGAACTTTATCAACAGCGTGGCCTTCATGCTGCCATTCCAGCTCTTAGGCTCTGTTCCTGCACCATTTCTGGGCTCACCGACCGGGACACTGCAGCAGCAGCAACACCAGCAGCCATGTCGTGGATCAATGGAGCAGCAGAATCAGAGACGAGATGATCAAGGGCGGGATGGTCTAGGGAGAAATAACCTCCTCCCTCTTTCACACCCTCCAGAGAGCAACCTGCTAGGTTCCAGCTCCGTCTCATTCACTGCTGATCTAGATCGAAGTGGAGAAAAGCCAATGGACAGCCTCTCCACCACCACAAAGATTGAGGCAGAGGACTTCTCCACTAGTGACAACTACTCGGATGGACCCTCCACACCGTGCACGCCCTCCATGAGCTCTGATGTAATACAGATGTCACCCGATGGCAAGCTGCGCTCCCTGGACAGGAACGGGAGCGGAGGGATGTCAGGGGGTGGTGGGGGAGGATGCTCTCTGAAGAAGGGCCGTGTATTTTGCAACGCCTGTGAGAAGACATTCTATGACAAAGGAACACTGAAAATCCACTACAATGCAGTGCATCTGAAAATCAAGCACAAGTGTACCATCGAGGGCTGCAACATGGTGTTCAGCTCACTGCGCAGTCGCAATCGCCATAGTGCCAACCCGAACCCGCGGCTACACATGCCCATGAACCGTAACAACCGGGACAAAGACTTGCGGGGAAGCTTGTCTGCTGATGAGGGCTCTCAAGGAGAGAAGAGGACTGAATATGGAACCCCCATTCCCGTCTGCTCTGCAGAGAACCATAAGTCAGTGTCCAGCTACATGGTGAGCCATGTAGACACTGGCTCTAAACTGCACAGCAGCTCATTCCCCAGCATGGGCCAGAGTGGCATCCTCTTCCCCAACTTAAAAACAGTACAGCCGGTCCTGCCTTTCTACCGCAGCCTGGTAACCCCAGCAGAGCTTGCTAACACCCCAGGAACACTACCCTCCCTTCCTCTGTTGTCCTCCTCTGTACCCATCAAACCCATCACAGCCCCTAAACCCTACATGACAGACCCTATACCAAAGAAAAAGTCTCGGAAGTCAAGCATGCCAATAAAGATAGAGAAAGAGGCGGTGGAGCGAGACGAGCTGATGGATAAGGGGAGCAGTTCTGAGGAAGAGGCTCCTTTACAGGGCAGGGACAAGGAAGAGTATGACGGTAGCCAAACAGAGGGGCATATGTGCGCAAGACAAGCTGGGGAGGAGAAGGAGGTGAGAGGGGCTTACATTGGAGAAGAGAGAGAAAGGGAGGGCGCTAAGCGTCTGTTGGACCAGACTTTAGATAGAGCAATGACAGAGACGGACGACAAAGATGATGGGCCAAAGCAAGCTGAAACAGGGGTCATCACCTGTGCATCCTCCCCCTTCGAAAACAGACTGTTGGACAATCACTGTGACAACAACTCACTCTGTCAGGAACCCAGTGGCGATGACGAAAGCAAGGACAGGGAGCATGCAAACTCGCTTCATGCAGCTGACAAGATTTCAGAGCTCAGATGGGATGAGGGCGAGCACAAGCTGACTAATGGGGGCGCTCCCCAGCTCATAGACTATGAGAGAGAGGGATCTGATGGCTATGTAGATGACTACGGTGACTCAGGTTTGTCTCACCTCGACCCTGACGCTGACCTGCCACACTACTGTGAGATCTGCAGTAAAACCTTTAAGAACCCATACAGCGTCAAGATGCACTACCAAAATGTCCACCTGAAGGAGATGCACATGTGCACAGTGGACGGCTGCAATGCTGCCTTCCCCTCCCGCAGGAGCCGAGACAGGTGAGTGGCAGCCGTATTTAGTTATTGTTCCTGCACAGGTTGTCAGTATTGCTGAGCCTGTACATTTGATTGTTCCTGAAGAGACAACAGTTCATATCCCAACTCTTAAGATGGTCCTGTTGAGCTCATTCAGTTGGCATTTTCCTCAGGGTTCCACTCAGCAGACTCTTTGTATATCACTAATATAGCATCAGATCATTGGTTCTTAACCATGTGCCACCGGAACCTGCAGAAGTGCTGGCATAAAGGTTGTAAGCGCAGAGAATACGAACAGTACGCACATGTGCAAAAACATCCTCATATGCAGACATTAAATGTAGTATTAAACAGAACTATGAGCTATGATCCACATCTGTTTTGGAGTATCTAGCACATACATACTGATTTACATTGTTTAAGGGGAAGCCCATGTAGAGTGACTGGATTTGACACTTGTTAATGTATTCGTTTCTTTACACTTGCTGTGAAAAAACAAAAATTATGTTGAAACAAATTGAATGCAAAACACTCACTCTTATTGGAAAGTCCAAAAAAGCGGTTCTTGCATTTGTCTATTGTTTCGATTTTAGGCTGGACAGGGCCTCAGTAAGATGAGCATAAAAATATTTTCGTGGTACGTTAAGGTATACTGGACAAAAGACTTTCACCGTGTGTGTATAATGCTTTTAAAAGAGTTGTAATGCTGATCTTTCTTTGTCTACAGACACAGTGCAAATTTGAACCTGCACCACAAGCTGCTGACCAAAGACTCATTCAGCCAAGCCAACACCCTCTACTCGCCCTCATCCTACTGTAGAGACAGAGACTCTGTTGGCCTGGACTACTGCCAAGACCAGCGGGACAGAGATCTGCCCCATCGAGACCCAACTAGCCAGACCTCCGTCATCTTCCGAGGACACAACCGCATGGGCCTAGTCTTCCCTATGAGCAAAATATCTACTGCATCGTACAATGCCAATGCATCTCCCTTAGGAGAGATGGGGGGATTAGGAGGAGGTGACGGTGGTGGAAATGGGGAGGATGGGGCAGTCCTGGACCTGAGCACCTCCTCCTCTGCTCCACCTCGTTGCAGCGGCAGCGCTCGATCTTCCTGGGACTCAGATGGAGCCGCTAGTGAGGAAGGGGAAGGGAGCGAGAAGGATGAGGAGGCGCTCCCCATGGAAGACAGTGATGAAAGCTGTGATGGGATCGGTGTGAGAAGGCCTGGGGGAGAGGGGTTGGTACTCGGGGGAGAAAGGACCATTGGGGCAGGGCAAGGCGGGCTTCAGGGAGGTGGTGGTGGATCTCCAATAACCTGCCACGTCTGCCAAAAGGTCTACAGCAACAAGGGCACGTTCAGAGCCCATTACAAGACTGTCCATCTGCGACTGCTTCACAAGTGTAAAGTCCCTGGCTGCGATATATCCTTCTCCTCTGTTCGAAGCAGAAACAGGCACAGCCAGAACCCAAACCTTCACAGGAACCTAGCTGTTAGCTCAGATGTCGCGATGGACCAGGAGTAGAGATTTGAGCTCGTATGCTAACATGACTGATGTCCTTTGTTCTAACATTTGTTGTTGATGTTTTTCCATTTCTGGGCACCTAAAGATGGCTCACCAATTAGCACTTTTTAAATTCACATCCCGTAGTCCATCCTCTTTTCATATTTTGGGAAAAAAGAGAGGAAACAAAGAGAAAGTACAACCAGGAGTTAATTTGTTGTGTCAAACCTGCTTTTGGGAAAAATGGCTCTTTCTGCAATACAAAAATGAATAAAGCAGTGCATGCATCTGTCTATGTTTACACATCAACATATAAAGAACAACCAAAACATACATCTGTCATTAAATTCATTTTCAGCATTGAGACTTTTGTTGTAATGCAGTGCTGATTCTTTGTGTTGGTTTGCCTTACAGCCCAATTTAGACCTTAAAACAGCTCTGTTGTATGAAAAGAATTTTTCCATGTGTTGTCCAAGTGAGAGTTGAGCCATGAAACTGTATCATGCCAGTGCTTTTTATTTCTTCTGGTGTTTTTGTTCAGATGTCCACATCTTCCCTGTGAACCTGTGCATAATGTATTGATCAAAAGCAGTAGTGAAGTAACCTCTACACGTGTCATTTCATTCATTTGGACAAAACAAGTCTATGTTGAAAAGCTATAGTGTTGTGAGCTTGATCAATAAGTTATTGTTTGGTGTTATATGATCTGTCTTTCCTGTTCTGGTTGTTACATACTGCTAATGTTGACCAAAGATTTTTTCAGTCCACAGGTGTGTATAGAAACCTCTCGTGTGAGTGGTATGCAGTATTAAAAGGGCCCGTCCAGTCTTCTCTCATCTACTTTGTGATTAACAGCAGTATTCAGGCGTGGGCTCTGTTAATAAAATAAAATTCACTCAAAAAAAAACAAACAAACAACTTTTGACTGAAAAAAAAAAGATCTTGATTTTGGTGGTGTTTTTGTCGAGAAATCTGCTCATGGGACTAGACTTGATTAAGGCATTGCTCTTGTATTGTTTGTGTGGTTGCTTGCAGTATCCTGACTGACTGGACAAACAGCAGGAAGATATGTGTCTGGGGGCTAGAAGCATGTACTGTGAATGAGTCGAACACTGAGAAATAATAATTTAAGAAAATGCAATTTAAAATAATGGCCCAACATGTGAGCACACACTAAAAAAGAACTGGTAAACAAAATGTTTATTGACCTGTATATTCTGTGAATAGAGTAATTTGTTATCTGAAAGAAACCAAAAAATATACTGTGTAAAATAGGTTAATTTCACCACTAACATTACCTGTTTTTCTTTTGTTTTTTCCTTCAAAAATGAATGAACAAGAACATTGTGTTGTACGTGTCTGATTATTTCCCCATGGTTTACTGTTCAGGTTTTGCTCTGTATTCTGCATAATTTTTTTTTCATTCTGTATTTAAATGCAGTGGACCAGATTTAAGATGTTTGTTGTTTGGATTTGGTAAAAAAAAAAAAAACAGCAGCAAAAACCGACATATGTTGATAGGTGTTCATGTTTCCTTTGATTTAATGTTACAATATTCATTCCAATTAAATAAAAAGCCATATGTTTGCAAGCCTCATTCCATACAATTTTCAATCAATTAAAGAAAAAGTAAGCACAATCATTACTCTCATCATTGTGAATTAAAATGATTGCTCTGTATAATATTAGCAGAGCTTCAGCACAAATGTGCACGTAGCATCTTTCAGGAGTGCAGGAAAGCCAATATAAGCAATCATACAATACATACATATATATATATATATATATATATATATATATATGTGTGTGTGTGTGTATTTGGAACATGTTTAAGTACACCAACACTACCAAATGAGGATTTACAAGTCTTCTTGTTGCCATCTCCACAGCAGTATCATCTGATCCAGGCTGACTCCCTTGAGGCCTTGTAATACTCGGTGTTAGGCGGAGCAACACTGATGAGCCTCTAACAGACACATGAAGTAACGGGCTGCTGGGAGGATAACATGGGGCTTCGCTGCAGAATATATCCCTCTCAACATGTCATTCAAAGTAGAGGTCAAACAAAAAAACCTTATTTCTTAAATTTTCTTAAACCAAATTACAAAACATCCTTTTTTCTCACTTACCTCTTGCCGCTTCTAGCTTGCTTGTTTTTTCTCAAAACACAGAAAAACAAAGGAAAATCAATATCTCTTTCTGGAAACAGTGCCTTTGTTACTGTGGACAATCCACAGGCCTCACTACTTCCTACTGAAGAAATAGTCCTTCAGAAAACTGGTTACAGCACAAGTGCTGGCAGGGGGGTAAACAAGAGAATGTGCTTTTTTTTTGTAATTTGACTGAACCAGCACTTTAAAATTAATGCGAAAATCTGTCTGAGTTGGTCCCAGTGTAAATCAGCTTGTTTAGAGAAAACTCATTCATGTGCTATGGTCTTGGTATTAATGGAGCGACCTGCCTTTATTTAGTCAAAATGCATTAAAAACACATGTAGATTCCCACAAATTCAGGACAGAATTTCACCAGACACATGAAAAATTAGGATTTAGAACTTACAGCAATAAAAGACTAAATCGCTCATTAAGCAGGACTTGTTTTCAGAGGTTATCTTGCCATCAGGCCTTGTTGACAGGCTGAGGAGGGGTGTGGTCTGCAGAATGACTGGGTTCGGGTCAATCTCGGCTTGACCCCTTCACTGCTACACCTCCCAGACAAGCAAACAAAACAGACACAGCTAGAAACACAGAACAGACATGCAGACACACAGGTGCGGCAACAGCAATGTGTAAATGCACACAGGACGCAGATGCAATGGTCTACAGTGGTGAAAAACATCCAGCAGGGATGCTTTGTTGGGATTTGATTAACTAGTGCAGTGCCCGTTCTGGACGTGGCCTGACCGGCCGATTGCTTGGCTCCAGGTATTGCTGCTTGCAGCGTTGTTGGGGGTGCATACCCGTTCAGAACCAGTGCCAGTTCGGAGCGGGCCAATCGCTCGGGCTGCTTGCAGCGTTCTCGAAAGCCGAAAATCCGATCAACTTCACACTCGACACTGCGATCCCTCGGGCCCTCGGAAATACACCGGCCAAGTTTGAAGTCGATCAGATGTGGAGAAAACCAAAGCACATGCATACAGGCACACAGACCCACAGACTCCTTTCATTTCAGTTAGATGGTGTTATGATTATATTTTGATTTCTGTGATCCCTTCTTTCGGCATGATGAAATGGAAGAGCCACGGAGATGGGAATCACATTCAGCAATGATTTAAATTTGCATCGCTGCAAAATGACATACACTACACCACCCCGAAAAAAGCTTTCATAGTTATTGAAGAGGTGAATTAATCGCTGTAATACTGTGCTAAGTTAAAGGGCATGGATGGAAATGGACCAGGGACAGTGGAAGTATCGTTGGGCCCACATTGAAAAAGCGAGGAGGACAAATCTGTTATGCAACATGCCAAAGTATTGCACTATTACAGAGGGCTGAAAGCCTTGCATAACTCAACAATTCAACCCACCCATCACATTTACTGTACATTAGTGAGCATGCAGAGCTGTTCCTCATCACTTAGGAGCTGAAAATCCCAGTTCTGACAAGTGGCCCCCATCCTTTTTCTCTGGCACATTGCAGAAATCTAGTACCACTCAGAGAGGGCACAATGGGTTATTTCAGTCCCTCCTGTGTGCTGCATGTAGGCGACAATATTCAGCAGAGAACCTGGTTGATCTGTAGAGGTGGAGCACTTGCTCAGCTTCCTCCACAGAGCTGTATCTGTATCTGGAACAGCGTGCATCTTTAGGGCTATTTTTAAGAAGCAGTGGATCACTTTCAGAACGCGTTCAGTGGTAAATATGGAACAGATTGAGGATAGCGTGGAGCCTGTCCTGCAACAGTAGCATTTAGTACGGATAGATGTTGAACACTGACAAAAGAAAACGTGTTAAACCTCCCTTTTTAGAAGATGCATGGAATCTATTTACCATCAGAAACTGTCTTGTCTTGATCTTCATTGACCCTACCACCATCCTAAAGGTGTGTTCAGACTGAATGCAAAGAGTTTGAGGTGAGCCGGCTGCATATAAAGTCAATTGGAGTGAACATGAATTTGCAATTATGCCAAAATCCCAAAGGTCTCCAACATCCACCATCATAAAAAGAAACACCAAAGAAATAAATTAAAAATGATGCAGCTTAAAAAACATGAAGGACTGGAGGATCCGTCACAAACTGAGGCTGAGCCATCAGCACACACTGTTGGCAGCTTACAGCTAAGGTCTTTGCAGCATTGACTGTTTAGTGTGAATAAACAGCAGACAAACCATTCAGCGGTTCAAGTCGCACAAATAACGCGAGACAAAATGATGTTCCATCCTAGCCTGACTCACAGGATGACATGTACTATGTCGGAGTTCTCCTCCCCTTCTGCTATCTGCGACACTTATTTTGCGAGGGCACTGTCGCTGCTTCAAGTTGGTGAAAACCTTTTGACAGTGCAGTGAGACCTTTTTTCATCTGATTCCAATACATACCAACTTGTTGGAGTAGAAATCAGTGTCAGTATTCTGAAGACAGAATAAGGAAAATTGAATGAAGAAATTCCTGTTCCCTCTGAAACAGGTTGACATGATCCTGTTACACTGGCAGACTTATTGCATTTCTTTTAAGCAAAATTAGACTTTTAAGACTTAAAGCTAATATTGTTGCACTGGCAAACAATTGCTTATTAACACATCCAGCTGACATCAGCATTAATTTGGAGTCACATTTCTATCCAATATTCACTCTTCTTTGGTCTGTTAGTCTCCACCAACTCCTGAGACAAAGATCTGTCTCTTTAGCTGCTAAATGTTCCACTACGCTCACCAGCTAGTCTCTAACTGTGTCTTAGGCTTCTGCCATGTAGCCAGGAAATGTAAGGCAACCAAAATCATCCACATGCTTTTCGTGAGAATACATCAGCTGGTTGCTATCTTGAAAGCTAGATCTGCTCTGAGCCAGCACCTGGGAAGCAGTGGGTACGTGCACGCTACTGTGAGAATCGCAAACAGTGAAACTGAGCCCTCTGAACAACACTGCTGCTTATCCCCCACATGTTCCAGAGAGAGGGGTCTTTCTGGGGCACTGACATCGGATCCCACCTCTCGGTCCTGGGATGGGGATCAGGCCCGGCGGGGGGGGTGTGTGGAGGAGGGGGGACTGGAGGGTAAGGC